>JAGGCT020001081.1:0-20000 GCA_017654935.2 Phymorhynchus buccinoides | reverse complement strand
CCAAAATTTGGCTGTTAATTTAAAAGAATATTTTTGTTATAGAGATTTCAAAGAAGTTTCTTCTTTTTGTGACACGCGCAGGGATCATTCTTAGCACCGGTCAACAGTCATTGACTGATAAAATTTTGAAATGACCTATTGTTGTTTTTTAAAGCAAAAGGTCATATGACTTACTAAGTTTACTTCGAGGCTTTATTAGTGACTGAAAGGAGTTTTTGTCATCTGCTGTGATCAATTCCACAGTGATTAAATTCAGTGGAAAAATTGTATTTGGAAAACAAAACTAATACAAACCAATGTACCTATTTTCATTTGCAAATTGCACTTTCTTAATTCTAAATGTTCAAGCAAGCTGCTGTCTAAAAACTGCATGTTTGGCACACACAAAAATAAAATTGTTCTATGAAGCCCTTATGTTTGGCAACAAAATATTTGTAGCGTTTCAGAACATGCTTTCCACGCTGTGTGGAGGCAGCGAGCAGTGACGGTGACAGTTCGACTTCAAGTATCGCGAAAACGATATACGTAGACACCCCACTCATGTTTACGACTCTCGATCTCAAAGTCTGTTTCTTTCAGTTTAATGAAAATAAGTTTAGCCTACCCTATCCCTTTCCCGAGAATGACAGAATGTTGCTTCTCAGTGAACATTATAAGTGCACAAATGTGAGGAGGGGGTTGTGTGCGTAAAGTGCAGCGTTTCAATGATCTAAGGAAATAGTCAAGATGCGGCCAGCCAAATTTGTAGTTGTTTCGGGGTAAGGATTTTCCTCAATCACAGACAATTATCATCTACGTGATTTGTGCAAATGAAATTCACGCAAGTAAGTATCTTGGTGTGTTCTTTCTCACTATTGTATCGAGTTAGACAGAATAATGTCACTAATTTTCTGCGAACAAGCATAAAATACGTGGTTGAAAACGAACTGATCAAAGCCTCACCAAGCCTGCCAGATCGCTATCCTTTTCCAGAAGAGGAAAAATATAATGATATTCCGTGACGTGCTTTATCAAAGTTGTGTTATAAGGTTGCATACACCACTACGCAAGGATTACTGTTGAACCCAAATTATGTTTCCAAACCCTACCCTGCTTTGTACAGTAATCTATCAGACCAACCATGATCATGTGTCATATCAGATAAAGAATACTCTGGCTAACTACCAATCGGGGAATTGTTTACAGAATGCAGCATTTAGTATCAAACACCATTATATCTTGATTGATTAGTACTTTCTTCAAACATATTTTCTGATTGGTCGTATGATGTGTGAACTTTTCAGTTACCTACGCGATTGGTGTTAACAGACAATAATGCTGGGAAAGAGAACGATGGATGCACATTATATTACAAAGTGATCAAGCGCCCTGCTTTTTATGTAACCAGATACTTTGTAATTTTAATGTACCAATAGCTATCAAATATAATATTCGCACAGTTCAGAACATTCTGCTGTACAGTTTTTTTTATGAAACCGAAAGGTTAGTGGATTGTTCAGATTTGATTTAAGATGAAGCTGCACACCAGACTTTCACCATCAGTCAAGATTCTGGTCATCATGCTATGTAAGTATTCGTTACACACGAAAGGTTTTTTGTTTGTTAGTTTGTTGTTGTTGCTGCTTTGTTTGTGTGTTTGTTTTTGGTTGTATAGAACCAGGTTAACTCTTCTAGCGCCATGTATTGTTTTGTTACGCTCTTAGTTGTCCATTGCATCTCAACCGACAAGAGGGGAGGGAGGAGGTGTGCATGTGTTGCTTTAACGGGGGAAAAAACACTGACATAAGCTCTGAAAATAGACAAATACATGGCAGGGTACTTGGCAGTGAATGTCTTTGCATTTGGTGGGAGTGTAGATCATCACAATTCGTTCATAGCTTTATAATATAACATTTTAATAGCATACAGTCCCACACATAAACAGACAGAAAAGAACAGAAAGTACAGAAAGACAACATTATCTACAATGCAGTGGAGAAGTTGGGTAGACACTAGTGTGATGCATTTTAGTTAGGGCTGTTGTTAGTCACTGGGATGGAATCTGCAGGACAAAAGTGCCAAAGTTTCTGTGGTGATTCTTTGCAACCCACTGATAAAATCTAGGATCGGCCCCAACAAAACTGGCCATAATCTGGGTCACGTGACCCTATGCTTATTTATATTATCATAAATCATAGTGCACTTCACTCGATGGAGAACATGTCAATAAGAATTGTAACAATGTTGACCACCCTGTGAGTTACGTGTTTATCTAAGAATCACAACATACCTTCCGTGGGGATAGTTGGGATGGGTTTTCACACAGTTCCCCCGCTTCTGGAAGTGTTGTGCTGGCAAAGCCCTCTATCAGCCTCTTTGACTCTGCCTTTCCTTTCCTTAAGAAACCTTCATAGATGAGGAAATCTAATCTAAGCAAGACTACGTGATGAGCTGTAGTATGTTGTACCAGTCATGACTTCATCCAGAGGAGAGTTTAATTAGTCCTGTTGACCTTTCTTAGCATTTTCTTCCTTTCTTTCCTTACAGTTTCTTGTAGAGTATTGCTGTAATCGATATGCATTGGCATCCATTGTGTTTTATTCTGGTGATCCAGTAGAAAGAACCACCGGTGTGATCACGAGTTGATTAAATCCTGAGTGGTACAACCACGGCTCTTCACATAGTCTTTTAAAAACGTTTGTTTGTGTGGCTGAAATGACTAAATAATAGTGTGTGAAGCTTCCTTGTAAAACTACGACAAAGAGATCCTTGGACACTGTGCACATTACATTTATTGAAGGTTTGTCGAGTCGTCATAATGAACTGTAGTGAAAAGGGAAGGGAAAACACCACTATATTTTCTGTTTGTATTCTTACCTTTTTTTAAACACCACTAAACAGCAAACAAATAAGCCAAAAAGTAACAAAACTGTGCTACGACATTTATTTAATTGTCTCAGCTCATGTCCATGGAGGATTAAATGTCCGGGTCTAATTTCATATTATCCTCATTGCTGTCTACCAACATATATCGATTTGAAATTAGTTCAAAAAAACAAACGGAAACATTTTCTTGCATAAAAACTGTTCCGCACCAACAAAAGGCAGAAATTACTCGATGTCAGTAAAGAAAAGAATGACAGAGTCAAATAGAGTGATAGAGGACTTTGCTAACACACATGCAGAGCTTCCAGATGCAGGAAATTATTTGTATTTGACGATTGTCTAGAATAAAGACAAGCCAAAGGGACAACAATGCAGAAAATACTAAGTGACAGCAAAGATATTCTAAAAGGGTAAGATGGATTACTTAAAAGCTCGGCGAACCGGACTGATAGAGTTATCGTTAGTGCGGACGTGTACACTATTCACAGTGGAGGCTATCCAAAAACTCGGACTGGAACTTGAACGGAGAATTCAACTGGCCTATCGATATGTAAAATGTGTCACGTTTCAAAGGGACATAACCAGTGTTTCTGTCCTCACTACTTATATAGGGAAAAGAGACCGGATGTTTATCTTCCCCTGTACAGTCTTTGGTGACAGTAAGAAAAGGAAAGGTAGAGTCAAAATAGAATGATAGAGGGCTTTTTACCAGCACAAACATGCCAGAAGGCGGAGAAACTATTTAAAATCCATCCCAGCTATCCCTATGGATAGTTGTGATTCTTAGATTTAAAAACATTCTGAGTGGTCAAAACTGTTATAAGTATTATTGACATATTCTCGAACCAACTGAAGTGCACTCTGATTTATATACAAATAATCACGGCGTCACATTACCCTGATAATGTCCACAGATTTATTGCCACTGACCCTAGATGGTATCAGTGGGTTGCAAAGAATCACCACAGAAAGATTGGCACTTTTGTCCAGCAAGTTCTAAAACCATCTGTGTTTCAGCCTTGCCGTGGTCATCTTACCAGCTGGACTACACCCAGCCCAGTGTCCCTCCCCACGTCACCGTGTCCGAAAATACTCCATTGGGTAAGGCCAAGCATGTGTTGTCAGAAGGAGCATGAGGACGATGATAAGGATGATGTTGACGATGATGAGGAGGATAATGATCATCATTGATGATGATGATGATCAGCATCATCATGATAATGAAGATGATGATTATGATGATCATGATCATGATGAAGACCACAACGACGTCAGTAATAATGATGATGACGACGATGTAGAAGATGGTGATACATTCAATGGTGGTGCCGCGTGTGTGTGTCTCTGTGTGTGTGTATATGTGTGTGTGTGTGTGTGTGTGTGTGTGTGTGTGTGTGTGTGTGTGTGTGTGTATGCGTGCGTGTGTGTGCGTGTGCGTGCGTGCGTGCGCGCGTGCGTGCGTGTGTGCGTACGTGCGTATATGTGTGTCTGTGTGTGTGTCTGTGTATGGCGCGTGTGCGCGCGTGTATAATGTTAATCTGTACAATGATTTTTTTTATTACAATGTGATCCCACTCCATTGAATTGGGAAAGCTAAAATGGTACCTAAATAGCCACATTCCGATTTTTTAAAACTCAGAATTGGCCGAACAAAATGTACTCATATTTTAAGCATTTACTAAGCATTGAAGTTGCAATATTTCTGGTACAAAAACAAACCACTGGACGGAAGTGCTCTCAAAATAGGACAGCCAGAAACGACGTCACTAACTAACGTACTTCCTCGATAAATAGTGGACTGATCTGTACAACTTAAAATCAAGTACAACAATTATCCTGATGCGTGTGAGTCAGGCTCTGTGTTGACCACTATCTCGGACACTCCAGACAGTCATAGCCGCATGGGCTCTGACCACGCCTTCTACACTGACAGATTGCCGGACCAGGACTTGATTATATATAGATTAACCATATTTTGCAAAATAGATCCTTTTCAAAAGATGAGATCCCACGAGGCTTGTCATCTTCAAATTCCTGTGTTCTTTGCAATGATCGTATAACACCTCATCTTCGTAACTTGCACTGGCTTCCAGTAGAGGCTAGAATCAAGTATAAATTAGCTTGCCTTTGTTTCGGTGCTGTTCACTATTCTGGTCCTGTCTATCTCTCCGAACTAGTAACTGTCTACACACCTGCTCGCTCCCTACGTTCTTCCTCTGACTGTTGCACACGCAAGGTTCCTCGGGTCCACACGAAATCTTTTGGTGAACGATCCTTCTACTATTTAGCACCTCATTTATGGAATGCCCTCCCACAACATGTCCGCTCATCTGACTCTATCTCCGCCTTTCGCTCTGCACTTAAAACTCACTTGTTTCATACATATTATTATGATTGATTAGTGTTTGTGTGTTAGGTGGGCATTTCATTGCAGAAATCTTGTGACATTTTTTAAATTTACAATTATTTTATATTTCGTAAGTTGTATGTAGAATGTCTATGTCTTTTAAACTTTAAACGCTTGTAAACGAGGCAGAAGGGTATCTTTGTTCTTGCAAAATTTGTCTATTATAGTCATGCAACTGGTATGTCGATGGCAGTATGATTTTATTTCAAGTTACAGTATTGTATCCAAACTTGATTGAGAATGTAAAATGTGATCTATGTTTCTTCTTAGAATGTTCATATTGTAACGATTTTACTCTTGTATAATTGTGTGCGTACGTGTATGTGTGCGTGCGTGTGTTCATGTGTGTGTGTGTGTGTTTGTGTATGTATGTGTGTGTGTGCCTGCGTACATGCAGGCGTGCGTGCATGCGTGCGTGTGTGTGTGTGTGTGTGTGTGTGTGTGTGTGTGTGTGTGTGTGTGTGTGTGTGTGTGTGTGTGTGTGTATGTGAGGAAGTAAGAGAACGTTGCGCGCAATCATCATGTTTATTTTACTTTCTAATGATTCATTATTTGTTTGCCTTTAATGTTCTTGTTATCAATGTAAAGCGCACTGAGCTCATGTGAGAAAGAGCGCTATATAAATTCCCATTATTATTATTATTATTAAAAATAATTACTGTCAGATATTATTCCTCAAAACAAATATTGCCCATTGACAATGTACAAAATCATATTCACGAGTTTTTTGTAAAGAAATTGTGTAAACACCCTCGTGGATATTGTGGATTTTGTTTACATTCAAAACAGTGAGCATCCAGGTGGAAGACACTGACAACAATCCACCCAGGTTTTCTGCACAGCGATTCAGTGCCAACATCTCAGAGAACTCTCCCCAAGGAACACCACTGCAGTTCAACCTGCCCATGACTGTGACAGATAGAGATAAGGTGATTTCAACTTCCAACTTTCAACTATCATTTTCAACTTTCAACTTCCCACTCCACACAACTCTGAAGGACTGAAAAGTTGGTGCATTTGAAATGCCGAATTCATAAAACATTTCTGGCTCTAATGTCTGTATTTGTGAACCTCAGAAACAAAACCAGTTAGCGTTAACTTTATGATTTGTTCTGTGTTCTCCACACACAAACATATGAATAAAATGTGCTGATTTACTTTTTCTCCCAATGGGGGAGGGACAGTGCCTTATGCAAAGACAGCTGTTTCGATCTGTGAATATATCATCAGTTTGCATGATCAGCCTGCAATTTGACTGTCCAGTGGATGTCAACTTGAGCAAGAAGACATTCTACAAGAGAATTGTGTCTTCTTTGCACCAAATCGAAAATCCACAATAAAAGTAAACCTTTTATATATCTATATCTTGGAGAAAGTCTTCTAACTCAGTTTGAATGTTCACTGTGGACATTCTTTGCAGGCCGACATGCAGACTGAAGAGTCTTTCTCAAAGACAAAACAGCTGTCTTTGCATAGGCATTGTCTATCTCCCCCATTGGGAGAAAAAGTAAATCAGCACATTATATTCTTTTCAGAACACAGAACAAATCGTAAAGTTAAAATTAAAGTAATTGAGTTTCTTTCTTAGGTTCACAAACACATACATTGGACACAAAAACAGTTTAATTAAAACTAACTATATATATATAAGAGGAAAGTTTAATGGTGTGTTTGTTTTTTCTTCTTCAATTCTTATACGTTTATATATATAAACGTACAAGAATTGAAGAAGAAAAAAACACCACACCATTAAACTTTCCTCTTATAAACTTTGTTTGTGTCCAATGTATCAGTCTGTGAACCTAAAAAAGGAAACTCAATAACTTTAATTTTAACTTTACGATTTGTTCTTTGTTCTGTGTTCTGAAAAGAATAAAAGAAAAGAAAGTGCTGATTTACTTTTTCTCCCAATGGGGGAGATAGACAATGCCTATGCAAAGACTCTTCAGTCTGCATATCGGCCTGCAAAAATGTCCACTGTGAACATTCAAACTGAGCTAGAAAACTTTCTCCAAGAGAAAGGTTGTCCTCTTTGCACCAGATTGAAAGTCCACAATAAAAGCAAACCAGCACTTAATTAATTAAAAAGAAATGGTAAAAATCTTGTGTAAAATAACAAAAATAATAATGTTCTAAAATTACAATCCCTCGAAGAGAGTAGAAGAGATGGGATGCCATGTTGGTGGATCCAGTGAAGGATTCAATAGGGGAGGTCATAGAAATCGTAGTAAACACCAACATTCTCCCGGTGAGGAGGAATGTAGAGAGGTGTGCCTGGATCAGGTAGATTGATGCGCTTTCCTTCTTCGAAGTATGATATAAACGTACAAGAATTGAAAAAGAAAAAACAACCACACCATTAAACATTCCTCATATAAACTTTGTTTGTGTCCAATGTATCAGTCTGTGAACCTAAAAAAGGAAACTCAATAACTTTAATTTTAACTTTACGATTTGTTCTTTGTTCTGTATATATATATATATATATATATATATATATATATATATATATATATATATATATATATATATATATATGTGTGTGTGTGTGTGTGTGTGTGTGTGTGTGTGTGTGTGTGTGTGTGTGTGTGTGTGTGTTATGTTTCATAACATTTGTTAAATTGGAAACACATGTTCAATTTTTTTAACTGATGTTCAGGATGAGAACAGTGTGTTCACCCTGTCGCTGTCCACCTACTCCCACTGTCTGGAGGTTCTGCCCACTCGTGCTTTATCCGAGGCTACAGTGCTGATAGTAGTAACCGACCCTACGTGCTTTGACTACGAAAAACATTCTGTTGCTGATTTTGAGGTTAGTTTACTCTCTCCGACGTTCATCAAGTCTCTATAAACGAAGGTGTTGTTTAAATCACAAAATGTTGTTAAAACGTGAAAAACTATGTTTCGTCTTTTTATTGTCAACATCTTGAACTTTCGATCAATGATTTTATTGTAATTTACTTGAGACATCAGCTTGATGACTACCAAAACATTTGATCACTTTTGATTATACAGTAGTTTGATTACGTTCACTATTCTGAAAACTATATTTCTTTTTACAACAGATACTATTTAGGAACGAAAAGACAACAAGACATAATGAATGTGTTTGTGTCATTCATTGTTAGGTGCTAGCAGTGGGTCCAGGGAGCGGTAATTTCATCACAAAGAGCTCTGTTCATCTGAACATCATCAACATCAACGACAACACACCCACATTCAACAAGTCCTCTTACCATGTGGCAGTGACAGAAAATGTGTACGTGTCTGCTCCAGTCATTGTTGTAAAGGTGAGCCTGTTGCTGTAATACAAAATGTCTAAAACACCGGCACTCTGAATGCTTCTGTCTGTCACTCTCTCACATTTTGTAACATTACAATGTTTTGTCTTTGAAGATTTAAGCCCTATGCATGCTTTACTGGGTGTTGCATTTTGTGTTGTTGCAGGCAGAGGATGCAGACAGCCCTCCATTCAATCAGATCACCTATTCCCTTCAAGGTGGTGATGGAAAGTGAGTTAGTATTACTAGCTTGGCGAGCAACACTTTCGACTAAGACTAAAAGCCTGTGCTGCTCTTTAATTGTTTTTCGTCAACACATTGCTTCTTTCTAACGTGTTTAATATGCTGTATTGTTTGAGGGGTATTTGAACAGACTTTTTCAAGATAATTATATCAAAGGTTGTTCCTTTGTGCTTATGTCCTGCATAGAGCTAAATTATTTGTGTCTCAGCTGTCCGGATAGGACTTATGTTCTTTTTAAATGGAAAGCTATGTACCTTTTCGTACTCGGTTGTGAGTAACAGTTTTCTTCATGATGGATGTGTGTGTCAGATTTTGCATCAACAACGGGACAGGGGAGGTGGTGGTGTGCAAGGCCCAGCTGGACTATGAGACACGTCAGCAGTACCGGCTGACAGTGGAGGCCACGGACATTGGAGGGCTGAGGGACTCTGTGCCACTGACCATTACTCTGACTGACCTCAACGACAACACTCCCCGCTTCCTGAGACCAGAGTACCAAGGCTTTGTCATTGAGGGACATACAGAGTTTCAGAGGCCTGTCAAAGTTGAGGTATAGTACCAAAAGTTATGTTTTGATCACAATTTTCATTTTTGAACATCAGCGTCTTGTGTCTCATTCCTTTCTTCTTTGTAACTTACTTTTTTCCAGACATTCTGTATTCTTTCAATATAATGGATTTTAAAGATGTTCTAGTTTCTCCTTCTCCTTCTCTGATGATCATAATGTTGAGGAGTGTTATCTTTTGCTGATTTTATGATTGCATTATGTGACCTTTTTGCCTGTATTTTAAATTCTCAATGTTCCCTATCCTTACCCCCCTCTATGTCCTCCCCCCTCATCCCTCCCTGTTCTTCTCATTTCTGCATGTACATTATATAATTTAGCTTTCTTGTTTGATTTACTTATTTTCCCCAGGGCGGGGTGGGAACAAGCATGTATATTGCCTATCTCATGTTCCCTGGTTAAATAAAATTTCGTTTTCGTTTTCGTTTTTTCTCTCATGTTTCTTTCTGTTCGTATACTACTGGATATGTTTGCCATATCTGGTGATATCACTTCTTTCTCTTCCTTCAGTTCGTGTATTCGTACTTCACTCTTCGTCCCCCCCCTCTCTCTATCCCTGGCTTTTGTTTTCTCTTTCGAAATTTGCTTTGCATATGTGCAATAGCTCTGGTTCTTATTATTACCCATTCACATTTGTTCTTTCCAAATTAGGCGGATGATGGTGATGGAACAGACAAGAACAGAGGAGTCCACTACAGCCTGTCCTCTGCCCCTCAGTGGTCATCCCATTTCTCCATCAACCCCTCCACTGGTGTCCTTAGGCTGACCCGTCCTCTGGACTATGAAGCCCTGAGTGATGATGGGATCATCCGTTTGGTGGTCCTGGCAACTGACCAGGGTCACCCCCCACTGACCGGATCTGTTGATGTCACTGTCACTGTGCAGGTGAGGCTGTTTAAAGTGTTGCCGTATTATTGCATGTTGATGTATGTTGGAACAACAGTGTTTTTTGTGATACAATATAACTTAGAAATAAATCAAGATTAATTCATTTCAGCAGAACTGAACATGTGCTGAGAAATAAGAGTCTGCTAATGCAAGCTTCAGTGTGTAAAAGAGTTATTTCTAATCTTAATGTTATGTTCTTGAAATTTGCATTCTACCGCTTGGTTGATGTGTTCTATTTTCTAATGTTTTCTTCTTCACATATTCTGTGTCATAGCTAAGATAAGTAGAAAGCCATCAAAATTCTCTTTAGGTCTAATGCCATCGCTCCAATGGTATTAAAATAATTATTAAAATTTAAAACAATCATGTACAGTATGTTCTTTTCCTGAAACAAATGCATACATAAGCATACAACAGCAGATCTGTTTTGTAATATATTAATGATGCTGTCTACCCAGACATTTTTTTCGACATTGTTCTGAACATTAAAAGAAAGAAGAACACTTTTTATGGCTTATAAGTAAATTGCTTATTTGATGACAGTATTACCTTTTCAAACCAAAACAATCTTCGTCCATTAAGTATCCACAATCAACCATTTGATTTTGTGATACTGTTATGGTCGAAGTCTGAAGTCAATCCTATTATATAGTAGTAATAATAATAAAATAATAATAATAATAATAATAATAATAATAATAATAATAATAATAATAATAATGAATATACTACTACTACTAATAATGATGATGATAATAATATAGCATAATTATATTCATATAAGAAGGTGTGAGGTACGTATGAATCACGGAGAACTTGTACTTATTCCTTTAGTGTAATTATATGTTGTGTTGGTTTGTGCAGGATGTAAACGATTGGGCCCCCATGTTCTCTTTCAAGAAATACAGCAGCAATGTCACAGAGAATCAAGAACCAGGTGATGGTTGTAGTGTAGGATTAACACTATCAAATAAAATATCATACAAGCAATGGTATTTCAATATTTTACTGTACATATTGTTTATTTATTTATTTTTTGTTGCCATGTTCCATAATCGAAGCCTTAGTCAACTAATTATTGAAAAACGCAAACACGGTCATGGGTTCAAATCCTAAAATGTATGATTTGTTTATTAGTCTGTAGATTGATGATTCGTTTATAAGATATTGATGTTTTGCAGACAGAAACAACCAAAACAAATATCGAAAAGTCTGTTGGGACGTATGGAACTGTATTAAGCATTTATATCAATGTTTGAAATAACCAGTAAGCTACACTGTCTCCACATTTCAGGCCAGTTGGTGACCCAGGTTCACGCCAGTGACGGTGACCGCAGTGCCCCCAACAACGAAGTGTTCTACGTGATCGCCAGCGGCGGCAGTGACCAGTTCCAGGTGAACAGCAGATCAGGGGTCATCTCCACTGTGGTCAGTCTGGACAGGGAGCAGACGGCGGCCTACAACCTGACCGTGCTAGCCATGGACCGGGGCTCCCCGGCCTTCACCGCCTCCACCACCGTCAGCATCATCGTCAACAACATCAACGACGAACCCCCGAGGTTCCTCAGCCCCCAGCTGACACTGTCCTTCCAGGAGACCCCGGCACGTGGAGCCACCATCACCTACCTGAACGCCATGGATGGCGACACTGATGCTGAACTCCACTACAGCCTTCTGTGGGACAGGTCCTCAGGGAGGGATGACCACCAGAACCCAGTGTCCACTGAAGTGCTCAGGGTGAGAAGTCTGGGAGACTAGGACACCTTCATATTTGTATAATTGAGTGAGGAAGAACAATGCAAAGACATATACCATGTATGTTTGTTTGTCAATATAAAATGAGAAGAATGCAAAATGTTTATAATAGAATGAAACTAATGATAGGTGGGCACCGAATGTGAAAATGAAGTGGACTAAATTGTTAATTATGAATGTAACCTTTTATAAATATCGATTATGTTGTCTGTATGTCTTACCACTGTCTTCTTTATTAGATTGTTTTTCCCTGATTCTGATAACGTTCATATTTCACATTTTACAGAATAACCTCCAGTTGATGGGGAACAGACTGGTTACAAGTATCAGGCATGGATTAGATCGAGAAGCAGTGGAGTCAGCCATCCTGTACATACAGGTGACAGACTCCAAGGCCTATCCGGGAACAAATCAAACAGCCATAGGTAATGATGTGTGTGAATGTGTGTGTGAATGAATGGTTTTATTTTTGTCCGATGTGGGCCATACAGTCTCCCCCCCCCTCCCTCGTTTGATCATCCAGAAGCATTATTATCATGCCGCTCAACACATGTCCCTACCCAGGACTTTTCCCGCACTATCCAGTTGTGGACCACAAAACTGGTAGTGAATGAGGAGTAATCAATGTAAAATTATCAAGAGGCACTGACCAGTGGGGACACTGCACTGCTGGCGAGTCACATGTTTGGAGTTCAGTTAAGCCTATTCTTAGCATATAATATATGCAAGACACCACCTACTAAGTCCCCTGCTCACAACAATATTGTTTTGTCGCATAGCCACCGTGCGTGAGGTCCTCTCCAATGGCGCCACCATGTACGTCCAACAACGGCTCCTGTAAACCAACCGCTTCAATTGATTTGGGCACAAACTGGATTCCAAAACGAACAATGTGCCATGTTTCTATTCCTTTGTGTTCAGGCATGATCTGGGTGTGATGTTTCAGGCACAGTGAGCATCCAGGTGGAAGACACTGACGACAATCCACCCATGTTTTCTGCACAGCGATTCAGTGCCAACATATCAGAGAACTCTCCCCAAGGGACACCACTGCAGTTCAACCTGCCCATGACTGTCACAGATAGAGATAAGGTGACGATGGTCACTTTTGTGATTTCTGTCGGTTTTGTTTTCTCTGTCTCTGTTGTCTCTGTCTTTATCGCTTTCTCTTCCCTCCCATCTCTCTCTCTCTCTCTCTCTCTCTCTCTCTCTCTCTCTCTCTCTCTCTCTCTCTCTCTCTCTCTCTCTCTCTCTCTCTCTCTCTCTCTCTCTCTCTCTCTCTCTCTCTCTCTCTCTCTCTCTCTCTCCCCTCTCTCTCTCTCTCATTTATTTTCATTTATGTGTTTGCCTTTTTCTACTTTGCCTCGTGGAAGGGCTTTCGTAAACTGATAACGACCATTGAATGACTTATTTAGTTATTAGCAGTGACATTTATGGTGATAATTTGTCATTACTCCTAGAAAATTATGAAACATCGAACTGGAAATGTATTCCCGAGAGCGGGGATTAATTTTGTCCACTTGTTTAAATTTCATTTTATTGGTCTTTTTTGATTTCTTCCTTTTTTTGTCAAAGTGACTTTATCGGATTATGTTAGATAAGAGAGGAATATCATTCATGTCCAGGATGAGAACAGTGTGTTCACCCTGTCGCTGTCCACCTACTCCCACTGTCTGGAGGTTCTGCCCACTCGTGCTTTATCCGAGGCCACAGTGCTGATACGAGTCACCAACTCCACCTGCTTTGACTATGAGAGCAGCTCTGTGGCTGATTTCCAGGTTAGATCAGCTTTGTTCCTTTGTGAAGAATATATTGAAAAATGTGTTATTAATAAGGGTGCTGCTTTAAAATCGAAATGTTGCGTTAAATTAGCAACATCTAGTTCATCTTTTTATTGTCCATATCATGAAATGCTAAGTTTTCAGACTGAATGACTCGTTGTGCCTTACTTAAAAGCATCTTGAGGATTACAAAGACAAATGATTACATTCGATTACAGATTGATCTCATGTACATGTTGTGACTTTTCTTAAAGTAGGCCTAATATTTATTTCAGCAACAAGTACTGTTGAGGACATCAAAAAACGAACAGACATAACGAATATGTTTGTATGTTTCATTTTCAGGTGATAGCAGATGGTCCAGGGAACGGTAATTTTACCAGAAAGAGCTCTGTGCATGTGAATATTATCAACATCAACGACGAGACACCCAAGTTCAACCAGTCCTCTTACAACGTGGCAGTATCAGAAAATTTGAATACGTCTGCTTCTGTCATTGTCGTAAAGGTAAGCTTTTAACTCTTGTAATCAACTGCTAATTTTTAGTTGTCTCAGAATTATTTCCATTAACAATGTGTGATTGTTTTCTGACAGAGTGTTTTCTTTATGAATTGACGTCAGAGTTTTGTTTGCGACATGTTTACATCATAAGTCACCTGTATCTGTCCTCACCTGTTGTGTTGTTGCAGGCAGAGGATGGGGACAGCCAGCCATACAATAGCATCGTCTATTCCCTTCAGGGCGGGGATGGAAAGTGAGTTATATCGGGTTATTTCTGGAATCACATCTTCAAGAAAAGCAGCTACAAATCTTAGTGATGATAATACACGATTTCTTATTACATTGCATACTGATTTGTTTTAAACATGGAATATCTGTAAGCGAATGTGTAAAGTTATGTTGCTTCGTATCCACACCATTACACTTCGAGATATTTTAGTGAACAAAATCAGAAAGATCAAGTGTATTTGTGGATGTCATTCATTCATTCATCCATTCATCCATCCATCCATTCATTGTCTTAATAACTGTCTTTTGTCTCATGAATGTAAAACAAACTTCTCTTTGATGGCTGTGTGTGTCAGATTTTGCATCAACAACGGGACAGGGGAGGTGGTGGTGTGCAAGGCCCAGCTGGACTATGAGACACGTCAGCAGTACCGGCTGACAGTGGAGGCCACGGACATTGGAGGACTGAGGGACTCTGTGCCACTGACCATTACTCTGACTGACCTTAACGACAACACTCCCCGCTTCCTGAGACCAGAGTACCAAGGCTTCGTCATTGAGGGGCACACAGAGTTTCAGAGGCCTGTTAAAGTTGAGGTATCGCATAAAAAGGAGGCCTGTTCACAATTTTCAATTCTGTACCTCAGCGGCTTGTCTCATTCCTTTCTTTCTTGTACTTATGTTTTGTCCAGATATTATCTAACCTGCCATATCTGGTGATATACCTTATTTCTCTACCTTCAATTCTTGTTGGATTGTTTGTACTTCACTCTTTGCCCCCTCTCTCTATCTCTTTTCCCCTCTCTTTCTTCTGTTTTCTTCTTCGACATAGTTTGCAAAGCTGTAATGGCTCTGGTTCTTATTATTACTTATTCATATTTGCTCTTTCCAAATCAGGCAGTAGATGGTGATGGAACAGCCAAGAACAGAGGAGTCCACTATAGCCTGTCCCACATCCCTCAGTGGTCATCCCATTTCTCCATCAACACCGCTACTGGTGTCCTGAGGCTGACCCGTCCTCTGGACTATGAAGCTCTGAGTAATGATGGTGTCATCCGTCTGGTGGTCCTGGCAACTGACCAGGGTGACCCCCCACTGACCGGATCTGTCCATGTCATTGTCACTGTGCAGGTCAGTTTTTTGGTCATTGGATATCCAATTATTTTTAACATAATTAGTACAACAGTGCAAATTGCTATCAATACTGTCTGATGCTGTAGTTGATCTAATAGTAATACTAATGCGATGCTGATGTTTTCCACAGGATGTCAACGATGAACACCCTGTGTTCTTGGCAAGGAACTACAAAGGCAACGTCACAGAAAACCAGAAACCAGGTAGTGATACTGATACCGTAACACATTGCTAACTTTTCCATTTCTGTTCCAGAACATTGAAATGAAAAAGAAGGGACAGCTTAAGGTCCATGTAGAATTATAGATTTTTTAGCTGTAAACATTGAAATGAAAAAGAAGGGACAGCTTAAGGTCCATGTAGAATTATAGATTTTTTAGCTGTAAACATTGAAATGAAAAAGAAGGGACAGCTTAAGGTCCATGTAGAATTATAGATTTGTTAGCTGTAAACATTGAAATGAAAAAAGTACATATATGCAGAGAACATATTATTTACTTGGCTATAACTAATCTTCCAAAACAACGGTATGTTAAAAGTCCGTGTTTTGCCAAACATTCCTATATTTTTGTGCTCAGTAAAAACCCCAAACAACAATAAAGGATGCACGAGAGAAGCAAATTGAGATGTCAAAACTGTCCAGACTGACCACATAAACTGTGCTCATGTTTTTGCCTAATTATGATACGCATGCAGATATAAACAAACGCTAAGTATCGCTTCTTTGCAAGGGCGCAGAACAAAAATGGCATGATCAAATCTTTTGATATTTGACATATCATTAATTCAGCCATATGTGTACACCTGAACTTAAAATTCAATTGCCTACGTAGCGTTAGTTAAGGTAAAGCAACCTCACGTTAAATATTACAAAGCGCGGCCACTCAAAGCGTGTCAAAATTGGGTGTGCCCACCCAAGCAGCAGTAACTTTATTTGTTAACCTGCTCGAGGTTTTCTGGACATATTAGGGGTTCATGAAACATAATCTCTTTTGTTTGCTCTGCCGAGAACAGTGAATACACCCAATTTTGCTTTTTTTTAGTAGCCGCGCTTTTGTTATTTACAAATTGGGTTTTTTTTTGGGGGGGATTGAGCTGTTGCATCAAAATTAATCGCATCAATGCAATAAAGCTTACGATTTGGGTACACACATAATTGCATTAGACACCTGCAAAATTTGAAATGATTTAAGTGAGCCGTAACCCCGTTGTTTTATGCGCATTATAAAGTGCACGTGTGTAGTTTCTTTTACCAGTTAGTATACATATATATATATATAACACAAAAATAAAGAAAACTACAACAAATCCGTGGTCGTTCCAATCTTAATTCAAGCTTTCGAGAGGGTGTCCTCTCTTCTTCAGGAATGACACACACTATACACTACAAATCACTATGAGAAAACAGGTGCGCAATAAACTCCGTTCGCTCCTGTTATTTATTTCTCAGTCAAGCCAAATTGTTATGAATTCTTGTTCAGCTGTAAGTGGGCGATGTTGTGTTAGTGGAAACATTGCACGTGTCTCTATTACTGAGCTTGGCAGCAAAAGAAAAAGCGGAAACTTGCGAAAAAGGACCTTGTTTTGGATCGTTCTGCATGAACACATTGCACAAGCCAGATGGAAAAACATTATGCACGTGCAAGCACTGGTTTATGTGTGAGATGCTGTCTCTTGCTTGGCTTTATATATACCATACCTGATTTGACAATGCACCACGAGAGCAGTTGGATAGGGGACGAGCTGTTGCATGGTTCAAGATGGTGTTCCCAATGGCCAGGCGACTTCAGGTGTCCATCTCGGTCATTGTCAGACAAACAGATCTGGTCGACCGAATGCATTCAGACATAACACAAATACACATATTCGAACCGCCTTCATGGAACGCTTACAATCATCTACCCTATTACACCATTCCAAAAGACAATTACCAAATTATCCCATTATTGAAAGATACATCTTCACATCATCCAAATTACTGACCTCTGTAGTTTTCCTTGTTCCCCAGGTATTATTGGGATGAGCTGGATCGCAAAGTGAGGAGCAACCACCCCCCTCCCAGGGATGCCCAGCACCTCTACCAGATGCTGCAGGCTGAGTGGCAGGCGCTTCCACAGAGGATCTTCACCACCCTGGTCAACTCCATGAGGACTCGCTGCGTCGAGTGCCAGAACAGCCATGGCGGATACACGCATTACTGAACTTTTGGGAGCATCAGAATGCCCTGTCTTGACAAGAGTGCCCCCAACAACGAAGTGTTCTACGTGATCGCCAGCGGCGGCAGTGACCAGTTCCAGGTGAACAGCAGCTCAGGGGTCATCTCCACTGTGGTCAGTCTGGACAGGGAGCAGACGGCGGCCTACAACCTGACCGTGCTGGCCATGGACCGGGGCTCCCCGGCCTTCACCGCCTCCACCACCGTCAGCATCATCGTCAACAACATCAACGACGACCCCCCGAGGTTCCTCAGCCCCCAGTTGACGCTGTCCTTCCCGGAGACCCCGGCACGTGGAGCCACCATCACCTACCTGAACGCCACGGATGGTGACACTGATGCTGACCTCCACTACAGCGTTCTGTGGGACAGGTCATCAGGGAAGGATGACCACCAGCACCCAGTGTCCATTGCAGTGCTCAGGGTGAGAAGTCTGGAGAGGATGGTGCCTTCTTGGCACTGATGTTGATAAAGATGATTGCTATGCTTGTTTCGATGGTGTTACAGAAGAATAAATTGTCATAAATATGTGTATGCGTGCTTCTGTGTAAAGATCGAATAACAGGGAACAAAATAATGTGAGTAGGGAAATTGTGGGTAGATGAAGTAGAGTTGATAATTATTTAGAACATAACTAGATCTGTCCAAAGTTTGAATTGCCTATATCTTGCCACTCTCTCTTTTTTTATGAAACCAATTATTTTTTCCTCAGCCTGATAACTTTCCTGTCACATGTTTGCAGAACAATTTTCAGTTGATTGGGCACAGACTGACTACAAGTCTCAGGCATGGACTAGATCGAGAGGCAATAGAGTCAGCCGTCCTGTGCGTTCAGGTGACAGACACCAAGGCCTATTCTGGAACACATCAAACAGCCACAGGTGATCAGGAGTGTGTGTGTGTGTGTGTGTGTGTGTGTGTGTGTGTGTGTGTGTGTGTGTGTGTGTGTGTGTGTGTGTGTGTGTGTGTGTGTGTGTGTGTGTGTGTGTGTGTGTGTGTGTGTGTGTGTGTGTGTGTGTGTGTGCGTGTGTGTGTGTGTGTGTGCGTGTGCGTGTATGTGTGTGTGTATGTGTGTATATATATGTGTGTGTGTGTGTGTGTGTCGTTCATTAGTTTAATGTCTATCCACCTTACAGTGATCTTAGACACACAAAACGACAAACAAACAAACAAAAAATACAAAAGGGATCCAGGGGGGGGGGGTGCATAAATGTATGTGTTATTTTAAATATGTGATTAAGAATGTGTGGAGTGTGGAAGTAATATAGTACGCTAAACTATGCATGCATATGTTAATACATTAATGAGATAAGAATAAGCGACCCTCATTTAAGCCCTATCCTATGTTACTGACATAATGATAAACTACTCCAGCCTGGGTTCATATCTGGACATTTATAAAGAAACAAGACAGTTTTTTAAATGTTAAAATAATAAGAAGTTAAATCAAACAAATAAACTCGAGAATCAAAGTAAATGTCCAACTGGACTCTTAACAAGTGCCCTAACAACTTCTATAGCCTTCAATTCGTTAAAAACAAATGTCCCAAAAATTTGTCATTGATGGTTCCATATCTAATAAGCAAGTAGGTAAATATTGTTTTGTATTTCCGCAAAGAAAAATGACATGAAATGGTGTAATTCTTTGGCCACAAATGCAAATCACGTGTTTACAATATTTTGTTTTATGTGCATCAAGCCTGAATCTAAAAATCAAACTCTTCAAAATCCATTCCTGATGAAGACTATGTCCCGTTTTATAGTTTATAAGCTTTTTTAAAGAATTTTCCTTTTTTGTCCTTTATCATGTTTGGACACTCTTTTTGTCTTCTTATCACCGAATCCCAGGATGCTTTATTTAAAAGACTGTGTGTGTGTGTGTGTGTGTGTGTGTGTGTGTGTGTGTGTGTGTGTGTGTGTGTGTGTGTGTGTGTGTGTGTGTGTGTGTGTGTGTGTGTGGTTTAGTAAAAAAAACAAAAAAAAAACCATGTGGAGGCGTGTATTTAAATGCCTCTGTTATGTATGTGTGATCAGTTAATATAGCATGACTAAGCGCTGATCTTATTCTCTATGATTATGTTCATCTCCCCGTTCCGTCAAGCATGTGTCATATGGAATGATATTGTCTTCTCGCAAA
>JAGGCT020001080.1:7500-61856 GCA_017654935.2 Phymorhynchus buccinoides | reverse complement strand
GGGCATTTTTTTAATTTAGATTTTTTAGTTGTATCCATTAACGATAGTTTCATTTGTACTTTAAAATGTTATTGGCAACCTTGTACTTTAGACCCCCCCCCCCCTCAATCTTTGTTGTTCCACATGTTCCTGTTCGAGTGAGCCTTGAAGGCTTTGCCTCTTGTCTTTTTTTGCTTTAAAAAATGAATATCTGAAGAAATGTGTGTATCAGAAAATGATTGCTGAATAGAAGTGATGAGAGAGAGAGAGAGAGAGAGAGAGAGAGAGAGATGTACAGTGAAAGAGCGTACTTTTTAAGTTAAGAAAAAAAGAAAGAATATAATGTAGAAAGCAGTCCTCTAACTGGTGCTGTTCATGTGTGTGATGCTGCCACATGCTTGATAATTTATGATGGCTAAAACACTCCTCTAACTGGTTTTGTTCAGTGATGAGAGGCTACCACAGGGCTTGTGATTTATAATGGCAAAAAAACGCTTTATTAAGCTTCTTTTCAGATGTAACTATGGTGTCAACAAAGGGTTATTTACTTTTCTAGCGCCATGTATTTTTTTTACGCTCTTGGTTGTCCGTTGCATCTCAACCGACAAGAGGAGAGTGACTATTTTTTTCTTCGAGTGCGCACACGTTGCTTTAACGGTAGAAACAGTGACATAAGCTCTGAAGATAAAACAAACACATGGCAGGTCGCTTGGCAGTGAATGTTTTTGCATTTGGTGGGAGTGTAGAGATGTATTGAGCGAATGCATTCACACATGGTGCTAGAAGAGTTAACTCATTCAAGTCGTTCCGGCCATATACGTATGGAATTAATAGATGTCAATTTGATGCATTTGCTTCAAGGGAAGTAAATATGTGTGCATGCCGTACCTTGGTCTCTTCTAAACTCGCTTCACTCCCTTAGACCACAATTGTGCCTCTGACTTTGCTTTTGTAGTGGTTTGTTGTGGGGTAACCAATCGGTGCTTAAAGTCTATATACAAAAAGGTCTGTCTGATCTACTTCCCTATGACTAAACCTGAAGTAAAAACCCGTAATCTTCTTTCATTTCTCCTTTTGTTTATGCATGTTTTGTTTGTGTGTATGGCTGGAGTGATTTGTGAGTTTTGTTTAATAATTCAAAATCGTTGCGATGCGAATGAGTTAAGTTGGTGAAGACGCTCCTCTCACTGGCTTTGTCCAGGACTGGTGCAGCACAGACAGCCTGATGGCAGCCAATCGAGCCGCCCGCTTGCAGCGCCTGCAGCCCCTGGTGGAGCTGAAGGAGTTCTTGGACTTCATGGCCCATGAAGGTATTGGCAAGAGTTAGGCCCTTGTTGATCGGTATCCAAAAGGGCATTCACTCTTGCAAAAGGCAGCCATTAAGTGGCCTCAAATATTGGTGGAGCTGAAGGACTTCATGGCCCATGAAGGTATTGGCAAGAGTTAAGCCCTTGTTGATCAGTATCCAAAAGGGCATTCACTCTTGCAAAAGGCAGCCATTAAGTGGCCTCAAATAGGGTTATTGGTGGAGCTGAAGGAATTCTTACACTTCATGGCCCTATGAAGGTATTGGCAAGAGTTAGGCCCTTGTTGATCGGTATCCAAAAGGGCATTCACTCTTGCAATAGGCAGCCATTAAGTGGCCTCAAATAGGGTTATTGGTGGAGCTGAAGGAGTTCTTGGACTTCATGGCCCATGAATGTATTGGTAAGAGTTAAGCCCTTGTTGATCAGTATCCAAAAGGGCATTCACTCTTGCCAAAGGCAGCCAATAAGTGGCCTCAAATAGGGTTATTGGTGGAGCTGAAGGACTTCATGGCCCATGAAGGTATTGGCAAGAGTTAAGCCCTTGTTGATCAGTATCCAAAAGGGCATTCACTCTTGCAAAAGGCAGCCATTAAAGTGGCCTCAAATAGGGTTATTGGAGAGAGTTATTCCCTTGTTTGGTCAGTACTCAACCATCTTCCCTCACCCACCAAGGGCATTCACTCTTGCAAAAGGTGTTCTTTGCAGTGGCCAATCTGTCTTAGTTGAAGTGTTTTGAATAACAGGAACATTTGTGAGCACATTTGGGAAGAGTGTCATTGCTGAATGCTGATGATGTACAATTCCTATTATGTAAGAAATGTAATGAATTTTATAAACAGAAAAAACAAAGCTTTATGAACTAACGAGTTTTTGGTCTTTATGTGTGTTACAGTTGAAGCGTGAAATGTGAGATTTCATTTTAGACCTGAGCTTCACAAACTATTTTTATTGTGGTACTTTAAGCGTGGGTGGGTGGTAGAGTTTGCTTTTCTTGAATTGCCATTTAAATAGATGTGTGTAATGGTGTTGGTAGGAAACTTTACTAACGAGATGGCCAGTCGTCAGCTGGCTGCCAAATGGGAGCAGCGTTCGCCTCACCTGCAGCTGGACCCTGTCAACATCTGGGACGACATCGTCACCAACAGGTATGGCATTGTCACTGACAGATATGATATTGGCACTGACGGATATGACATCGTCACCGCTAGGTATGGCCTTGTGATCATCAACAGGTCTAACACTAATAACTATGGCATAATCACCAGCTGACATGATGCTGATGCCAATGATATTGTCACCTACAGGAATGACTCTAATGTCATTGAAATTGTCACCAACAGATATGACACTGATGTGAATAACATTGTCACCAAGTATAACACTGATGTCAAAGAAATTGTCACAACATGCTCGATGCTGATGTCAATGAAATTGTTACTGGCAGGCACGACACTGATGTCAATGACATTGTTACAAACCAGGTATGGGCATAACTCGGAAGTCAATGACAATATCTCCGTCTATAACACTGACATGAATGACTTTGTCACACACATAACAGCAACAGGTATGACATGGCTATTGTCACAGCAACAGGCAGGACACTGGAAAGGAATGAGAAAAGGAACAAGGAGGAGGAAAAGAATGAAAAGAAAGGGTTAAAAATGAAGGCGGAAGTGGTGGTGGGTTGCATGATGAGTGAGCAAGACAGCAGAGAGTGGAGGAATGATTGGGTGTGGTGTGAGAGTTACATATTTGTTAATGTAAATTTATGTTTCATACTTTTATTTAATATTTTTATTTTACACGGCAGAAGACAAGTTTCCATGTGCGTTGTACAATGCCAATGGACAATAAAGAAACTTAGGTATTACTTCTGACTGATGTCAGTGTCAGTGTCGCCAACAGGCTTGACTCTGTCACCATCAATCATGGCCCTGTTTTGACCCACAGGAACACGTTTTTGGACAAGATAAGTGAGCGAGTGATGGGGGCGGACTCCATGGACAGGGACCAGGGCCTGTTTACGGAGGAGAAGCTGGACCTGCGCCTCAGCATGGCCCGCAGCTGCCAGCAGCAGAACAACTTCGACCTCACCCTGCGGATCCTCAAGGAGACCGTCTCCGTGAGTTATCATGGCTGTGGATTTAACTCCAGGATCTAGTCCATGGATGCTCCTGCTTTCACTTTTCAGGATGTCCTGAAGTTCAGGATTTTTTAAAGTCTACTTAGGGACTTGTTTCTGAAAGTTTAAAAAGTGAAAGTGCAGTTTTACATTGAAACTTACCCTTCAGCTTCCCATTGCCCCCTGAACCCCCAGGATACCAGGGCACTCTGCCACGTCTTTTGTTTTTGAAATAGGAGCACCCCACCTACTTAGGGACTTGTTTCTGAACAAAAGGTTGAGTTTTGATTACCAGTCCCCCCCGTGCGGATACCAGGGGTTCTTTTGTACAAATAGTTCCCCCACCTACTGGACATTCTGTGCTTCTAACTTCCTCTAATTGACTCTGCCTTTTCACCTTCGCTTACTGTCATCTGCTATCTTTCTATCTTACTCGTCCATTCTCCTGCCTTTTTTCTATAAATTCTCACAAAGATTTCTTCAGCCGAAGTCGGGCATGCTGGGCCTAACTATTTCTTAGTTTGCGCATAACGGCAGCATGACGCATCTACGCTCATAATATGACAGGAAACTGTCTGAGCGAACATAGAAGAAGCAGGTAAGCAGTCGGTAAATTACGCATTCAATCAGTCGATTAATTTGTCGTATATTTCTAACCCACATGTATTGCATAGACTGTAGAGTTTTAATTCAAAATACAGGTACTGACAAAGAAATAGTATAGAACTAGGCTAGTTTCAAAGTCATTGCTGTGCGTTTCAAAATGAGCTCTTCCGGTGCCGCTAGAGAGATAACTCTCCTGGCTTATCATACCTTCCCTTGATTAAAATTCAAATAAAAGGCGTACTCTAATTTTTCTGCATGCGGGCAAGAGAGAGGGACAGACAGACAGACAGAAAAAGCTTGCCATTGCTAACAAAATGTCTTCTACTGCACCACTTGTATGAAAGGGCGATAAATCTACCTTCAGTGATTTTTAGGGTAATAGGTACTGTCGTGGCAATTTCCACATTTTCGTGTGTATGTTCTTCCATGCAGTATACCATTTCTGTTTTTCTGTGAGTGTTAATCAAACAGGTTCTACTAAATATGACCAAAGTTATTAAAGGTGGACCCTGACGGATGAGTTTTTGCAAGAAACACATCGAGATCACCATTTACAGAGATCGCAACACTCACTTTGCTCTGGTTTCCTAGAAATCAAACCGTCAAATCAGTGATTCATCCTTGGCGGAGGTGCTGGAAGTCAAATTCTTTCACTGAAAGAGAAGGCGTGTGCCGTCTCTTTTGTAATGGCGAACAAATTGTTTGCACAAAATGTTCACAATATAAGCCTTTTTATTTATCTTTTTTAAAAATGTTATGCAGTTTATCTATACGAGTTTCGCTCACAACAAAGGAAGTAGCTTTGATTTTTTTTTTTACTGCACTACAAAAAAGAAAAAGCTTCAACCACAATGGGTTTGGCCCCCACCCACCTCATCCAAAATGGCTTCTCTCTCCAGCATCTCCGCTTAGGAGGAATCGCCGTTTTGACAGTTTGTTTTCTAGGAAACCAGAGCAAAGTGAGTGTTCCTATCCTTGAAAAGGCTGTCTTTCTGGTGATCTCGACGTGTTTCTTGCAAAAACTCATCCGTCAGGGTCCGCCTTTAAGCTGCAGATCAGGGTTTTAGATTTGGCTGCAAATGTATCGTTTTCCCTTCTTAGGGCGTGTGAATATATACGTAGAAACTCTTCTGCATATCCCATCCGCAATCCACAAAAAGAAATCTGAAAGTATGAAATCTGCGGATGGGTTTATGCATGAATGTGTACACGCCTTCATATTCCTTACTTCCAGATTTGTTTTCTGGCGGATGGGTTTCTGCGTATATGTGCACAAGGCCTTACTCACACTGTCTTGCTGCTATGTGAACTGGCTGTTTTGTGTTGTCAGCAATGCCAGCAGGACAGCAGTGGCTTTCAGTTTGTGGAGTGGAGCCACCTGTACGCCGGCACGCACCACAGCAAGACGCGGAGCGCGGGGGACGCCTGGACCGATAGCGCCGTCTTCAAAGTGGCCAGCACCCTGGACCAGCTGGGTCAGTCTGCAGACACCTTTAACCCTTTCACCGCCAATGTCGCATTTCTGCAACACAATGATTTAACACCCATGTCATTAAAACTCTTGAAATCAGTGTCTGTTATTCAATGATATTGTGTTCCTAAATTTGGGTAGTAAGGATTCGTTAACTTATCATATTTAACTATGGCGGTACCATAGCCGATGAGGTTTAACTGAGGCGTGGTCACCGCTACAGCTATCTGTATTAATACAAAATCGGGACTTTACTGGTTTCGTACTGCCTCCGGGCATTGCCTCCAGTATCGTTCCAACCATCTTTGTATTTACAAATGTCCCATATGTGTCTGTTCCAGACCGAGAGGACGTAAAGCACCATTTTTCCTTCCGGGTAGTAAGGATTGACCCTATTCTGAATGTGTCACAGAGAAACCTCACAATATTGCAGACAAAATCTTTTTTTTTAGCCAAGTAAGATTAACTATGAATTATGGCTCAAAGGTGGCTGGCAGTGAAAGGGTTAATTTCATATTGCACTGTGTGATTTGGATCATTTGTAAATTGTCATGGGATCCACATATACATGGCTTTTTTCTGGAGATGTTTTTTGAAGGAAAATTGGAAATATTACGCAAAAACACTGCTTCACATTGAACATAAAAAAAGATGCTTTCAACAACAAAAACTTAAAAAACATTTTTGTCCAAATAAGGACTGTCATAGTAGTAGACTTAAGAATTGATGAAGAATGAAGAAATACTCATAAAGAAGAAGTATTTTTTAACATTTGTAATACATTTCTGAGATGCATTTCTCCTTGGCTTAAGGCTGTGTCAGACCAATTGACATAGACTAGAACACCAAGGCTACTTCAAAATGTTGTTATGCTCTGCATAATTATGTGGGGATTGTCTTTAGCCATGACAAGCTCCTAGCATAATATCATCAGCCTCCAAAATCCTCCGAAGTCGGGAGTGTGGCTGCTCACGTGGCGGGGTAATCTAAAAACAGTCGCACACATAATGTTCTCATCCCTAGCTGGTGCATTTGTACCATAGTGTGCAAGTGCTTCAGCTATTGGGATGATCCCTGGAGTCTTTTAGCCAGGGTGGTACAACAACATGAGTTGCAAAACATTTGCTTAGTGTATGCTTGCATCTGTATCTTGTGTTCAGAATGGAAAGAAATACTTTACAGGTATTTTTCGGCCTACTAAATGCTCATAGTGCGTACAACAACAAATGAAAACAAAGAATTGTCTTTGTGAGTTTGTAATATTTTGGAACAAGACTAAGTACTTGGGGTATTGGTTTAACCCTTTCACCGCCAGCCATATTTCAGCCAAAAATTTCCATTAAATTTATCTGTGTAGAGATCAAAATCTATATGCAGTATCGGGGATTCTTCTGTGACATGCATAAAGTAAGGCCTATCCTTACTTCCCAAAACTAAGCCAATAGGGTCTTTGGATAATAGACCCCAATTGGATGCCTTTTAGTGACATAGATGTTAAATCGCTGTGGTGCTAAAATGCGACATTGGCGGTGAAAGGGTTAAATTACTTTATAAAAATGTGAAGCATGGATAAAGGCTGAGCCACTTTCGTTGTTTGTTGTTGTGAGTTCTTTTCCAAAGAAAATGTCCTTTGCTATTTGTCTAGATTACTTTTAGAAAATTATGAAACCTTAACTCATTCGCATCGCAACGATTTTGAATTATTAAAAAAAACTCACAAATCACTCCAGCCATACACACAAACAAAACAGACATAAACAAAAGGAGAAACGAAAGAAGATTACAGGTTTTTACTTCAGGTTTAGACATAGGGAAGTGGTAGATCAGACTTTCTTATATATAGGCTCGACAAAGTCCAATAAATACCCAGGACGAAATATTGGGACAAATGTATACACTTGTGTGTTTTTTTCCAAATTGTTATTGTTCTCTCTATTGACTTTATATAGAAAAACTCAACACCGATTGGTTTCCCCACAACAAACCACTACAAAAGGGAGCGAAGCAAGTTTAGAAGTGACCAAGGTATGGTGTGCACACAGATTTACTTCCCTTGAAGCAAATGCATCAAATTGCCCTCTATCTATTAATTCCGTACATATATGGCTGGCAACAACTTGAATGAGTTAAAAGGCTGAGCCTTTTTCATTGGGTTTTTTTTTCCCCAGGCAAAGTGTCCGAGATGGAGGCCCTTCAAGAAAGACCCGACCTGAGGCTTCGACAGAGTGTGCTGGTGGGTGAGGCCTGTGACATCCTGGTCACTGGGCTTCTGCGGCCGGACGTATGGACGTCGCTCAGTAGCAAAACCACTGACAAACTGAAACACCACGCAGAGGTTTCTGACTTGGAGAAAGAAAAGGTAAATAGGATTGTCATGTAACCCTTTCGCCGCCAATATCGCATTTATGCACCACAAAGGTTTAACACCCATGTCAGTAAAAGGCATCAAATCAGGGACTGTTACAGGAAGACCTTATTTTCTTATCTTTGGGGGGTAAGGGTAGGCCTAATAATATACATGTCACAGAGGAATTCCTAATATTGCAGATTATTTTTTTCCTCTACCCAGTTAAGTTTAGTTATAGTTTTTGGCTGAAAAATGGCTGGCGGCGAAAGGGTTAATGTGAGTGTAAGCTATGTGATAGCTTAGATTAGTCATTAAATATACAGTCGAACTTCAGTATTACGACCACACTACAGACTGTGCGTAATTGCGAGGCGGTCGCTATACTGAAGACTCTTTTAGTAATGAATAAGAAGGGAAAGGACGGAGTTAAGCTGTCCGGAGGTGTCCACGATACTGAGGTGCCCGCTAAAGTTGGAAATCCACATC
Organism: Phymorhynchus buccinoides; assembly: GCA_017654935.2. Lineage (NCBI taxonomy): Eukaryota > Metazoa > Mollusca > Gastropoda > Neogastropoda > Raphitomidae > Phymorhynchus > Phymorhynchus buccinoides. The sequence continues at coordinate 53,535 of JAGGCT020001080.1, read as the reverse complement.
TACGTCATGGCAGCTTTTTTATCGTCGTCCTAGATTTCCGAAACCCGATGCAAACAGAAAAGGCAACCCTACCTATCCACCCGAAGAAATGATGAAACCCGAAGTTTCTTCTCAGATTTCATGGTGCCGTCTCTATTTTGTGGACGGCAACGTCAGAATTAGCTTCATGCTCCGAAAACTCCTGCTCCTTTGTGATGTTGCCGTTGACGGTACCGGTGACTTACCGTTGACGTTTCGTGTCCTCTGGATTCAAGCAGTAGAAATTTAATTTGAGCGATTTAACACGACATAATTTTTGCTTTTGTCGTTGCCGTCGCCATGTCGTTTTCGTCGATCTGGATTTCCAGTTTAAGCAGGATTCGACTGTATGCATAATTGTAAAATGCTATGCTAAATTGTAAGCAGCATTTGTAATTCATAATTGTCTTTCAAATCAAGTCAGTCAGAAGCTGTTAGTTCCTATATGGCACTTTTAAAACTTTTTTTTTTTTTTTCAACCTTTGATTATATTCTAAGTAGAGCATTATCGCAAACATAACTGCGTTTTCCAGGTGCTGAATAACCTGGTGATGCGTGGATTCAAGTGCATGCGGCAGGCTGTGTCCGGCGTGACGGACGAGGGCTTGCCCAACCCTGTGTGCCGACAGGAGGACCTGTTGCTGGCCCTGGCCAAGTACTGTGACAAGTACCTGCACCTGGACCCTAAAGACAATGGTAGTACCCTATTTTTCGGACTATAAGGCGCACCTTATTATAAGGCGACCCCCCCCCCCCCCCAAGTTTTACACTTAAGTTCAGATTTTGTTATTATGCTTTCTTAGTATTTTTTTCTTCATAATATAATACGCATGGGTCTCAGTCTGGGGAAAGCGTATCGCCTTAAACTCCATAAAACATGTTTTCGTAAAATATGGTAGCTTTCACACATGAGACTTTTCAGGAAATTTCTTGATTTTGAGATTTTTTTAAAACTGGAGGCTCGAGATTTGTGTAATTTTATCCATTCAGAAATTTGGAGAGGGGGGGTACACCTGACCTCAAGTAGCCAAAGGAAGCATTAACAAAACAGTCATAGATTTGTTTGACAGAAGGTATTCATTTTTATTGTGTTCTTTTAGCCTCAAATTGCACCTTCAGCTCGAAACAGCCTCACCCCTAACAGGCCATTGCCCCAAGACCCCACCCATCTGGGGCCGATCCCTGGTAACTTTTCAGGATTTTTCACTTTCCTCTGGCCTCATGTCTGACCATTTGTTACTTTGGGCAGGTGCATTGCAAAGTTAGAACAGTGGCTTATGTCAAAGGAGTACTTTATGGATTATAGCCAACTTCGATAAAACTTTTTGTGTTGAAATGTCTTGACTTTGTGATCGATCGTCAGAGTCAAATCAGTTAACATTCATCAATATTTGGGGTTTTTTTAAAAAGAAGAATATGAAGATTGGTGATTTGGGTTTTTTCTCTCCCAATGGGGGAGGAGGCAGATCCCAGCCTAGGACGGCCCTTGGGGAAGACCACCAGCTAGGCACGGGCTTCCTGCCGTGTTCCATTGCACATCTATCAGCTTCCCGACGGTTCTTTGTGTTCAGTTGGGTTATAGCAGTGTAACACAATGTTTGGAATTCTTTAGGCCGTGTACACACATAAGCGGATATTTCATGCGGAAACCCGTGCGCAATCCATAAATAAGTGAAACAAAGAAGGGAAAAGATTTGCGCACGTGTCCGAATTTCCCCCAAATAGGCAAACTTTTATCCTTCTTTCTTCCACTTATTTAGGGTTTTCCGTACGGAACTTACGCGTCTAATGTGAACCCGACCTTACGCTCATTTTAAATTTACATTTATTGTGCAAATCTTCAAAAAGGTTTTTAGTTACTGCTTCCTTCTTCTTCACCCCCTCCCCCATCTGCTTTTCAGTGGAACACGTCTATTATTAGTAGAGGTTCCTGTGACCCTCAACAAATTGCGCTAGATCTGCTGTTGTTGTCTGACCCTGGCTTAAAGACTCCAGGGATCATCCCAACAGCCGAAGCACTTGAACACTAACGCACAAATGCACCAGCTAGGGATGAGAACATTATGTGTGTGACCGTTTTTGATTACCCCGCCATGTGGGCAGCCACACTTCGGAGGATGCTAGATCTGCTTATGCACATGTCCTTTTTTAGAGAATGATCTCGCATTTTCTTGATGACAGAGAACTTTGAGGTGAACAAGAGTCAGCTGGAGGCGTTCCCCAGCGCAGTGGTGAAGTGCATGCTGGAGGCCTTGCAGAACGGGTCGTCTGAAGCCAGGGAGCGCTTCCCTCGTCTGCTGCAGGTCATTGAGAGCTACCCCGACACCATCGGCCTCTTCATTAACAAGGTGGGATGAAGAAGCTCAATCTATTCCAACCATACTGACCAACACTCAAAACAATAGCATATTCTTTTCTCATTCTGGAACCATACTATAGCACCATTCAGTCCTTTCACTCAGGTGCTGGGCTATGCCTTTTTTTGTGCGTTGCCTTCTGCTGACCAACTATGACAGAGGTTGGCTGTGTTGAGTTGTAGCAAAACTGTGTTTTATACAAATTATGCTATTATTTAATCACCACCCCTTTGATAGAATAATGGGACTCTGAAAATGTATGATTTCTTGAAATGCGGTGATAGTGTTGTCTTTAATCTTTCCCGTTTTGTTACCTTTGGTTTGCTCGCCCACCTACTTAAAGCATGGATGCTCCTGCTTTCAGGATGTCCTGAAATGCAGAATTTTGTTTTGGCCTAGAGCCGGTGTCGCCGGATTATGAGAATTTGAGAAGCAACGAATTTCCTATTTATAAATGTTTTGTCGGTTTCTTGCATTGTGTAGAATATAAAAGAAATGAATACAGATAAATATTGACATGCCTTTACCAGGAACTTTATATTTTTAGGATTGTTTAAGCCCCTGGACACCTGCCTTGCAGGATTTTTTAATTTTCCCAGGAGCACCCATGCTTAAAAGTGATGGACAACAAGACTCTTTGTCTTCTTCTTATGGCGTACTCCTGCTCTACAGTCAAAGCAGCTCTGTTGATAAATTGTCTTCTCCAGCTCATGTTTGGACCCATAGAGTTTAGAAGCCTCTTCTGTGTTATGTTAGCATCATCCTCTTCTTTAACACACTCAGGACGAATGAGCCGGATCCGGCTCATGGCTCGCACAACCGTTTAGGACGAATGGCCCAGATCCGGCTCATAAGAGTTTTCAAGAGGTTTTGATTTCTGGCGTGTAACCAGCTTTCCGGTGCGACGTCATAACCTATTTTCAGTTTGCTTTGACCTTGCCTCTCTTGAAGTCAACCAATCATTGCAGACTTTACATTCAGGTTTGGTTGTAGAGGGGGGGTCAAAGATCGGAATGTGAAATTTTCCTTCTTTCTATGTGTTAGCTGTTTTCGTCAATAGGAGACAAACGACGAAGGTATGGAATCTGATAGTTTACGATCGTTTAGTGCATGGTGTTAGTAATCTTATCTGAAAATATCAGTCCATAACTTTTCATAACTTTTTTGTGGTGATGGGTTTTCGAACCTAGTCGAATGGCCCGTCCTAAACAGTTGTAAGGGGAAGCAACTGGCCAGTGCCGAGTGAGTTAAAAAAAAAAGTGCAGTGTGTAAATGTTTTTAATGCAATGTGCTGTGTTGCCTGTGCAGGCTGAGAGTGTGCCCAGCTGGATGTTCATCCAGTGGATCAGTCAGATGATGGCTCTGATGGACAAGGACCAGGCGCCCGCCGTCAGACCCGTCCTCCTGCGCCTGGCTCAAGACTACCCTCAGGTAGCTCACTCTAGTAATGGTATGGTATAGTGTAGTGCAGTATAGTGTAGTGCAGTGCAGTATAGCATAGTGCATTGTAGTGCAGTATAGTATAGTGCAGTATAGTATAGTATGGTATAGTATAGTATGGTATAGTGCAGTTTGGTATAGTATAGTGCAATATATAGTATAGTGCAGTATAGTATAATGCAGTATAATAGCATAGTATAGTACAGTATAGCATGATATAGTGCAGTATAGTATAGTGCAGTATAGTATAATATAGTATAGTGCAGTATAGTACATTATATTATAGTACTGTGTAGTATAGTATAGTATAGTATAGTACAGTATCAGTGATGATTCTAGAGCGCGTCCTGGGCGAAATCGCGCGAAATTTACGCTGATGACGCCTAAATGAAAAGCCAGTGCGTCCCCTATGACGCTAGAAAAAAAATGCGGACGCGTTTTTAAACCACCAGTGCGACATTACAAAATTGCACTGCTGCTTTGCGTATAGCCAGTAAGCCGGAAATGAATAATCCCCTTTCGCGCGCGCCATTGGACGTCAATGCTTTATCACGAGTTGAGTCTTATGAGTGGAGCGCGTCCGAGTGAGAAGATGGAGTAGTGAGAGGTCTGGTGCTGTGGCAATCATGAAGCGAACATCAACACTGTTTGATTATGCGTTCAAGTCATCCCAAACACCTAAAGTGTCTGACTTAGAAGAATCTGGCCAAACATCTCGATCTGTTGTGAATGAAGATACGGCTGCAGTAGAAGATTCGGGGCCAACATCCAGTGACAATGAACTTGAGATTGCTGACGCACGTGGCGATGGTCATGAGGAGGTTCAAAACAAAACCAGTGCCAGTGGTGGTAGGCCTAATACTCACATCAAAACAAGAACCTTTCAGAAAGACTGGCTTATAAAATGGCCGTGGTTAGAAAACTGAGACGACGGCATGAGGTGCTTGTTTTGTATCAAACTGGGACCCCATTTTTTTACCATGAAGAGTCCCTAGGACCCTCTTTTTTCATCTTTAGGGGTCCTTGGACCCCCTTTTCTAAAAGTCTAGAATCATCACTGGTATAGTGCAGTATAGTACATTACAGTATGGTATAGTGTAGTAAGTATTGTATGGTGCAGTATAGTGCAGTGCAGTATTGTATAGTGCAATATAGTATAGTATAGTATAGTACAGTATGGTGCAGTAGTATAGTACAGTATAGTTATAGCATAGTACAGTATAGTTATAGCAGTACAGTATAGCATAGTGCAGTATAGTATAGTACAGTATAGTATAGTACAGTACAGAATAGATGGGACTGGCTGAAGCCTAAGCCTCATGCCTTACAAACGTTCCTTCATCGACAATTCTTTGGTTTGCTTAATGCATGCCTTTAAGACTATGATTGCAAACCAATCATCACAGTCAAAGAATATCTGTCTCTTTAATTTTCAGGTATGAAACCATGTGTGGTTATGAAGAGGGAGAGTCGCCAATTTACTGCTGCCTGATAGTAACACACTCATTCTGATGAAAAATGAAGACAAAACGACTGGCACTGTAGCAGCTCAGTCAGTGTCTGCTCCAACTTTGATTCACCATCATTCAAATATGCATGGGTGCTGCTACATTCCGTATAAACGGAAATCCGTAAATTAAGTTTTCTGCTGAGACGGAAATTCCGTATTTTTAAAATGTTGTCCCCCCAAAAAGTTGATCTGTTAACTGTGGTTGGGAACATTTTGAATCTGGGTCTTCCAACCGGAAGTGAAAATAAAACAACAAAAATGGCGGCCGAGTCATATTCACACATACTTATTTGAATTAAATTCAACATTATCAGCATGAATTTTGTTTCATGAAAGCTACAAACTTCACAGAAAAGTAAGTTACAACTATATTTCAATTCACCAAATGATATTTATGATGTTAAACGTATGAATATGTTAAAAATGTTGCTTAGAAAAACTCAATTGAGAGTCATGTTTGGATCCACTGACATCGTATTTCACTTATGATCTAATTATTATCTTCTATTTGAACGGCTTTATAACTTTATAGTTGTGTTTCTGAAATGTCAGTAAAAATCTTAGTCATGAAAATATGATTTTAACCATAGATCTTTGGTATTTCTTGTAAAAAGGTAATGTGACTTGTCATGTCTCAGCAACTTAGACAGTCACCTTACAAAGTGTCAACTGTCGTCTGCCAACAGAACTATGATGTCAAATCGTAATCTGTTCCTCACCCATTCCCAGATTGCAGGAGAGCTATGGAAACGATCTCTGCAATTGCATTTTTGCTTCAGCTTCAGGGGGGCGTTACCCCCCAACGGGGTCCTGCCCCTGTACCCTGCAAATACCCCGGCCTTTCACTATTTTTCATTGGGGGGAGTAGCACCCATAAATATGCTTACATTGAATCTGTGGTGCTTTTCACTTTGTATTGTTTGCCACTGATACTTAATAGTAAAATAACTTTGCATCTTGATCGTGAATTGTTGTTAAATAAGCTATATGGAATATGAACAAGAAAGATCTGTCTTAGATAAGAATAATGGAAAATGGTGTTGGTATATACTTACCACATTTTTCGGACTATAAAGTGGACCATTGCATAAGGCGCACGCCCAAAATTCTACCCATAATTTCAGATTTTGTTTTTATATTTTCTTGCTATTTTATGAGACATATTATTATAAGGCGCAGAGGTCTGACTGAGTCTGGAGAAAACAATTTATCGCCTTAAGCTGGAATTCCATATACGCTATTTTCGCTGGCTTAAAGTTAAGCTTTCAACAGCGACGAAAAAAGTTGCTTGCAATTTCATCAACGCTAATATCACCGGCGATTTCCGGTGGCGCTATTCTAACATCGCGCTTAAAATCCCGATCGTGCCTACAGAACTGCAAGCAACGTTTTTGGTTTTTTTACCTCAAGTTTCTCCACATTTTTGGAAGCCATGCTGGCTGAAAAAATGGCGTGATGTTTTAGCTCCGCCCTCTTTCAGACTATTTTTGACAGCGACAAAACTTTTTTTGTTGCTTCACCAAGCAATAAAATAAAATTGCGAGCGATTTTTGACTGACTGCTCGCGATTATCGCGCCTATGGGTGCACAGAATGTTTACTGTTAGTGGCGATAATATTTAATCGCGGGCGTTTATCGCCATCGATTTTTGCCTTTAAAATCGCGCATTTGGAATTCCAGCTTTAGAGTGAAAAATATAGTAAGTGCACCACAAGACATTCTTTTATTGCAAGGTGTGTATCAGTGATGAGATTGCTGACAAATGATGTGTATTGTTGTCAGGCTGTGATCTACCCGTTCCGCATCAGTCAGGAGGGGTTTGTGTTTGGCTCAAGTCACGCCGACAAGCAGAACAAACAGGGGGTGGATAAGTAAGTGACTCGGATTTACCTCATCATTGCTGTTTGTATGCCTCCTTTCTCTTTCCCTTTTCACGAATCGAGAATTCTGATCGCTTCTCGGCCTTTTGGCTAAGACAGTGATTCAGGAACATAATTTTTTGTATATACCATGGTTGGTTGGTTCAGCCCGTCGTACATGGCGAAAGCTGATACGCGACGTTAAACTGAACTTCCATCCCTTTTCACATTTCTTTCTTCTTTGCGTATTTCTTTCTTCTCTACTTAGGTACAACATTCATTCAATTGATAAACCAACTAGCAAAAGTTATTCCCCCCCCCCCCCCCCCGTTTCGGCGTCGCCTTTGTCCAGGGTGTCTTTATTACGAACTTTCTTGGCCAGTGAAAGGATATCGTGTTTTCGCCTACTACTGAACTGAGCTCACAATCAGTTCAGGTAAAAATTGGGTGACCACAGGCACACTACTTCTAAAACAAATACAGATTTTTTTAAAAACCAATCGATTTAAAATGCATTATAATGGTTGCACAAATGTGATGTAAAGTCTAAAGAGATAAAGAGAGAGAGGCGGGGGGAGAGGGAGGAGGGGAAGAGAGAGAGAGAGAGAAAGACAGAGACAGACAGACAGATTGGTAGACAGAGAGACAGACAAGGAGGTAGAGAGACAGAGATACAGAACTACTTAGGTATAGTTTTGAGTTTCTTGGCACTAGAGTTCGCAAGTGTGTTAAGGATTAATAGGTATAGTTTTATCTTTTATTTTGTCTTCCTTCTAGAAGTGTAGATGCTTCAAATAATTTTTTTTAGACTGATGGGCTTATATAATTTATTTGTGTCCGATTTCTTATTTGTTTGTTTCTTTGGTTGTTTGTGCTTTTTTTCTCCTTCTGACTGCCTGGGCAATCAATGTCTTATGAACCATCACACAGAATCACTTCAAATTTTGTACCAAGATATGTTCTTTTTGAAGGCGCTGTGGTTAAGTTTGTATAACAGCTGTCTCATAATCTAAAGGATCCTGTGGTTTGAAGGATCCAGCTGTCCATAGTTATGACATCAAAAGTCATGGCATCATCAATGTCATCATACTGCCCCTAGTAGACACAGGGCTGGCAGGGAAGGGGTTAATTCTGTTTTCCTTTGATTCAACAGTGTATTATTACATCAAATTTAATACCGTAAAAGCTGGACTATAAGCCGCACCTGTATATAAGCCGCATCCCTTAAATTGATAAAATATTAAGCATTTATTCACATATAAGCCGCACCAGTTTATAAGCCACAGAGATTATTGTATGTGCACAAAGCAACACAAATATATAAATTCTCCTATCAGAACATAAGTATTTAATGCTCTCAGACACTTTAAACATGAGATTTGAATCTGTTGATTACCAAAACCAATTTTGAGTCTAAAGAAGCTCAAGTTGGCTGAAGAATGTGGCCAGAAACAGATTTAATCATACTGATAAATGTAGAATGGAAGAAACAAATCCACAGACAAGCCTATAAGCTGCATGGGCCAAAGTTGAGGAAAAAGGTAGCGGCTTATAGTCCGCATTTTACATAGATTTTTTTAATTATATTAATGTAATGTGGTGACGAAGATGATGACGATATTGATGATGATAACAGGATGAATGATCTGCTGAGTGAGGAACGTGTGCCGCTGGTGACACGATTCACCTCTGCTCTGGACCAGTTTGCTCAGCCCATCCACGTGTTCAAGGTCAGAATGGTTCTCAGCAAATATCTCGGGGGAGATTTCTGTATACTTGAATTTTATAATTGAGTGTGAAGACTGGCTTGAAATTCTGCGAACTACCGAAAGCAGATCTGAACTGGAAGGCCAGAATGGTTCTCAGCAAATCTCAAGAGGAAGTTTTATTATACAGACAAACCCCTATTTTACGACCCTCTGTTAAGCGACCACCTCTCATTTGAGACCGGATTTGTTGGCATGGATGCATTTTACTATGTAAACGATCTCTCTTAAACGACTTCCTCGAAAACGCGACTTACGACCACCATTTTGTTGGTTTTTACGACCGTTGTTGTCGTCTGCATAGACTTCGAGCAAAGGGAAACAACCACGGTAAAGGGCCTGAAAGCGGAGTCGCTTCCCTTGATGTAGAAGAAAAGCACGAAAACCACTGACTTTGAAAAAGAAAACCACTGACTTTGGACGAGAGTGGAGGTGATTAACAGAAGTCGGCGAAGTGAAACTAATACATCGATTGCACAATCCTATGGAGATGGAAAGACCCAAATCCAGTTTTAATATGTCATTGTATGTGTGCATGAAGAAGAGAGTATGAACTGTGCTGAACTTTTTCTTTCTACGGCTGCCAGTGAAAACCTCCGTCATACGACCCCTCCAATTTATGACCGATTTTTCCGGACATTTTGGAAGTCTTAAAATAGAGGTTTGTCTGTATCTTCAGGACTGAAAGGGGCAGACTTGCCATGAGTTTTCTGTAGTACAGAAGGCAGGATATCTAAATTGGATGAAAGTTGAAGATTTCTCCTGATGACGTATCTTGATGAGTTGATCTGTTTCATTTTAAACTAAATTTGTGCATGAAAACTCTGTCCAAATTTTTTCTATTTTATATCCGTCAAGTGTCGTTGCCTGTCTCGTGGCTTCAAAAAAGTAAAAACAAAACTTTGCTTCGTATGCTAAGAATTGGTGTTGTTGCAAAATATGCTACCCTCATTCCCCTTTCATCAATTCACACACACCTTTTCTTTGTTTGAAAACATGTACACAGCTAAATAAAACAAGCACACACACAATTCACACATGCACACATAGAAACTCACACACACATACAAGCACACACACACATTCTAACACACGCAATGAGGGATGGGGTTTGGGAGTGAGAGTCAAACTTTGCTTTAAGCACGCAGAAAATAGCATGACACACCGTGTTTCTGTGTTTCCAGAAACAATATGAAAACTACTTTTTGAAGACACATTTTTCAAAAGCACTCAATGGGTGGGCAAATATTCTGTTGTCATGATTTATATATTTTGTTTGCTTGCTCCGATTGGTTTTGTAACTTTTTTTTGAGTTTCGGTTTGGATGGCAGGTCTGTAATTAGTTTATATTTGACTCGTTTATTCATGCGGTATTTTTAATAAGATACTGGCTAGTACCATTTAATTCAATTGATTTATTAACCTCTTGAAGAGAGAGTAAGGGCATGTGCACATATATGCAGAAAATGCTGATGGGTCTCGGCACAGAAAATGCGGGTGGGTTTTCCACGAATATGTGACATGCGTTCATGTTTCTTCAGGACTGTTATCTTGTACTATGTTAATGATGCTTTAACGAGTTAGTTTTTGTCCGTTGTTATCTTCCGAATATGTCGTCTATTGTCTATTGTGAACCATGTTATCTTGTGTTTTTATGCGTGCTATTGCGAAGTGTATGTTATATGCCCATTATGTTTTAGTAAGTATGTTTGAATCTCTTGCTATCTTACGATTGTGTTGCCGTTTGTGGCATGTGAACCATGTTATCTTGTAGTTTCTTTTTTGTATGTCTCTATCAAGTGTATGTTATTTGTTATGTTCTGATTTTACTTCATGTCTGATGTTCTATTTATATTTCAATTTGTAAAGCGCACAGAGCATGCTTATAGTGTGGAATGTTAGCGCTATAGCAAATAAAATTATTTTTATTATTATTCCAGATTATTATTTTTTGTGGATCGTGGATTGTTTCCGCGCATATGTACATGCGCCCTTAGTCATTGTCATTATTACTACCCCTTAACATCAGTCAAGAATGGGTTTTCAACAATACTTATATCTCCGGTGTGAAAGTAGCTTTAGTGATGAACCTGGCCTATGCCTTCACGTGCTGCCCCTGTCTCTTTGATTCAGGCCTAAAACTGTTTACGTGACTGTGGCGTTTTCAGGACTGGGCTGTGGACATGAAGAAGATGCTGGTTGCCGGCAAGCACAGCCGGGACCAGCTGAAGCAGAAGTACAGAGAGGTGTACGACAGGCTGATGGCAATCCCCGCCACCTCTGACGAAGGCTCGGGCACGCAGAGGTCTCAGGCCTTCTCCGCCTCTGTCTCAGCTCCTGTGCTCATGGGGGACTTCAGACGACGGTTTGCCGAGGTGAGAGCCTCTCTCTCTGTGAAGCGTGAAACGCGTGAAGGTTGTGTGGCAGCAAAGATGCACAGTGTCATGCAAAGTATCAAAGTACCCCCTCCCATTTGTCTCGGTCTTGTTTGTATTGAGCATGTAGCCATGCCCAATGACGCTCACATATGTACAACTCTCTCTCTCTCTCTCTCTCTCTCTCTCTCTCTCTCTCTCTCTCTCTCTCTCTCTCTCTCTCTCTCTCTCTCTTTTCACTGTGTTTTTCTCACACACTTACTCACTTTAGCTACGTTATCGAGAAAAGCTCCGTTACTGATGCATTCTCCAATTTATGTTGCAGACCTTCAAGAAAGAGTTTGACACAGCCTTTGGCAAAGAAGGACAAAAATTAGTCACCATGACTGGCAAGGTAAGACTGCATTGTAGCATTCAAGTTTTGGAATTGAGGAACAGGCGAAGTTAACCCTCTGGGCACGATGATCCCCGATCGTGGCTCACTCGGACGAGCATGATGTGCCACGATCGGGGCTCATTCGGCTCAGTTCATATTTCGCGCTGAACTTTGGCCAATCCAATAAGCGAATACAGCTAACCAATCAGAAAGCTCATAGCACACGTGCGACTTCCTGCTGTCTGAGTAGCCATTTTATCAACCGGTTTGCAATTTTGTGTGTGAAAAAGATGATGAAAGTGGTGATTGTGAGGATGACACCAGTGATGAGTATGTTGCCCATAGCTACTCTGATGGAGACTAGGAAGGTAATTAGGCTTGTATTTTGGTTGCAAAGTGAAGGAAAAGAGTTCGACAGCATGGTTTTGTGATGTCTGACACGAGTAGCAGTGTTGGATCATCGTGGGGTGGGGTGGGGTGGGGTGGGGTGGGGTGGGGTGGGGTGGCGCTAGCTGCAGTCACAGTGAAAGTGCTTTACTGGATTACTGCTGTCACCACATTCAAGGCAAGTTGTTTTCTTTACTTTCATTGCAAAATTCAAGCTTTCTTCTTTCTAAACGTGTATAGGTTTCCCAGTCAAATGTTTGTATGAGAGATGAAAAGTGAAAATATGAAGTACCGGTTGACGTTTCTGCAGTCTTCAATTTTACGCCTGTGTTTTAGCTTATGTTTTTAACTTTTACGTCGTGCCCAGAGGGTTAAAGAACACAGAAAGTGAAACGAGGAAATTTGACGAATTGGTTAGAATTTAAGGAGGAAAATACAAGTAGGAGGTGAAGTACTTTACATTTGCTGGAAATCAAGCATATGTCGGTCTTAAAGGGGCACCCTGACGGATGAGTTTTTGCAAGAAACACATCCAGATCAGCAGGAAAACACCATTTACAGAGATCGCAACACTCACTTTGCTCTGGTTTCCCAGAAATCAAGTCGTAAAAAAGGCGATTCTTCGTTGGCGGAGGTGCTGGAAGTCAAATTCTTTCACCCAAAGAGAGGGCGTGTGCCGTCTCTTTTTGAATGGCCACCTGTGTCTAGACCAAATCATTTGCACGAACGTTTCGAAATACAAGCCTTTTTATTTTTATTTTTTTAAATTTTATGCAGTTTATCTAAAGCAGTTTCGCTCACAACAAGGGAAATAGCTTCAACCACAATGAGTGACCTCCACCCACCCCATCCAAAATGGCTACTCTCTCCAGCATATCCGCCAAGGAAAAATCGCCGTTTTGACAGTTTAATTTCTAAGAAAACAGAGCAAAGTGAGTGTTCCAATCCTTGAAAAGGCTGTCTTCCTGGTGGTCTCGACGTGTTTCTTGCAAAAACTCATCCGTCCGAGTCCACCTTTAATTCATTATAGACGGCGCCCACTTAGCTAGGCGAGCTTTGTGAGCCGGCGCGTCTTCCTTTCCTTTCAACCCTTGCTGATGGCGAGATTTTGGCAACATTGTGACATTTATGTTTTCCTCCTTTTGTTGAGCATGTGTGTGTGTGGAATAAAATATACAATGACAATTTTTTTATTATGACGTCGGACTATGTGTCTTTAAAAAAGAAAGAAAATAATGACGTAAATTCGGTGAGCAGTTGATATTTTCATTGTTTTTTTGTGTTGTTTTTTACAGTGTTTATTTAATAAGTAACAGCCTGTTTCCACACATCAATATTATTATATTTTATGGTATTCTTATGCAATGTATTATTTCAAATCTATGTTTCCTACCAAATTCTTCAGTCAACGCTCAGCTTCTTCGTGGCTCCCAAAACTGGTTTTGATTCTGTTTCACCTTAGCAGTGTTCCAGAGAATTAGACGCTTGTGTTATTTTATCAGTAGTGTACATTTGTGTTGCTTCTTTTTTGTACATGATGTTGATTTTCTGTCGTGAAGTATATTTTGCTCCCAAAAAATCGCCTTGGCATAAGGCTGTGTCAGACCAATTGACATAAGCTAGAACACCAAGGTTACATCAAAATGTTGTTATGTTCTGCATATAGCTATGCGGGGATTGTCTTTAGCCATGGCAAGCTCCTAGCATAACATCAATCCCAATCCTCCGAAGTCGGAGTGTGGCTGCTCACGTGGTGGGGTAATCAAAAACGGTCACACACGTAATGTTCTCATCCCTAGCTGGTGCATTTGAACCATAGTGTTTAAGTGTTTCGGCTTTTGGGATGATCCCTGGAGTCTTTAAGCCAGGGTACGACAACAACAACACCCTGAAAAGATAAAACGCCAAACAGCAAAGAGAAAAATAGCGTATATTTTGTTTGCATGATATACAGTGAACATGTCATGATAAGTATGGCATAACCACGGTTCGGTGACGCTGTCAACAAGTGGCGATGGTGTGTGCAGGAGTTTTCCATTGCTCTGAAGAAAATCCAGGACAAGTTTGACAAGGACAAGGACAAGCGGCACCTGGTGGCGCCAGAGAAGCTGGGGGAGTACTGCTCCTGGATGGCCAACTTCAGCCCCCACCGCGACAGCAGGGAGCTGGAGATCCCAGGTAGGACCAGCACCAACTGAAAGTTGCGCGTAAAAGCATAAATGGTGGATTTTTATTAATCCTACTATCTATTTAACTAAATACTTACCAACACCTGAAACAATTGCATTCGCTTCAAGCGACCTGGGATCATACCATAGTATATAGAAAAATGAAAGTAGCCCCTGGCCTTGACCCCTAGCCGGATATGGGGTGGGAGTTATCCCCCCTTCCGGTCTAGTAGTGGCTAGGCCAATTGGAGCCTACTTCCGCCATTACTGACTTTGCTTTTTGACTCACTCATGTTAACGAAGTTACTCTATAATATAATAGTTGTTCGGTTGTGTGTTCTTCAATTTAACGTCCTTCCACTAAAAGTGATTCAGACAAAATTCGGTTGTGTGTATGTGTGTGTGTGTTGCATCCGTGGTCTAATCTCCAAACTTTAACGTTGGCATTTTCAAACTGTGCACACATATAGATGTCTATGCAAGCTTTCAAACAATAAAGATTTGAATAATTAAATACTTAAAGCAACAATGTAAACAGATAACACATTTTAGATTAGTGGGTTAGAGAGTATTCAACAGGCAACATGAGTTAAGAAGCTCATCAACACTGAAAGCCTCGATAGCTCATTGGTAGAGTGTCTGTCGAAAGTTTGTAGCGCAAGTACATTCTCTTGACTGAATTTTGTAATCAGCTCTGTGATTGGCCAGTGTAATCAGCTCTATGATTGGCCAGTTACGTCCCATTGGCAGCATGCCATTTTCACGTGTTCGGCTAATTCTTCAGTGTCGTTTTGATGGAGGATTTTGATGTTTTCAAAGCTATCGAGTGACTGTTTTATCTTCAATCATGAAAACTATGCATCACGTACCATAGATGTGAAGGAAGAGGAGAACGACGAAGGATGCCTAGACAAATTTGACAGGGCTTGGCTGGATGAAACTGTATCGGTCAATAAGATCCATGTAGGTTAGCTACAATTTCATCCAGAAATTGACCCCCACCCAAAAAAAAAATCTGATGTCATGGGCAAAATTTTGTTTGAGTACTTTGATTATACCATCGGCTACACTTTTTTGTGTTTTGGGCCCTCTCACATCCTTAATATATATAGAATGTGTATGTGTGTGTATGCATACATGCATGTATGTGCATGTGTACATTTATATGTGTGTGTTCGCTTAACCTTTTTTATCAAAAACAAAATCGAAACCTTTTTTCTTTACGGGGAAACCAAATTGGAAAGAATTTTTCAGGTAAGGTAGTGTTTCAAACACAACTAAAGACTTCTGTGTTTTTCTGCTTGAAAGGGAGAAGTAAAAGCAGGGTTCCCACTGTCCTTACAGGTGCTTATAGGTTTTTATATTTGTGGATGGGCCTCATAAGGCCTTACAGGTGCTTATAGGTTTTTATATTTGTGGATGGGCCTCATAAGGCCTTACAGGTGCTTAGGTGCTTATAGGTTTTTATATTTGTGGATGGGCCTCATAAGGCCTTACAGCTGCTTATAGGTTTTTATGTTTGTAGATGGGCCTCATAAGTCCTTACAGGTGCTTATAGGTTTTTATATTTGTGGATGGGCCTCATAAGGCCTTACAGCTGCTTATAGGTTTTTATGTTTGTGGATGGGCCTCATAAGGCCTTACAGGTGCTTATAGGTTTTTATATTTGTGGATGGGCCTCATAAGGCCTTAGGTTTTTATATTTGTGGATGGGCCTAGGTGCTTATAGGTTTTTATATTTGTGGATGGGCCTCATAAGGCCTTACAGGTGCTTATAGGTTTTTATATTTGTGGATGGGCCTCATAAGGCGGTCCTTACAGGTGCTTATATTTAACCTATCGGTCCTTACAGAAAGTACTTAGGTCCTTATGGATAACAAAAAGTCATCATTTTTTTGCAAAGGACGAAAAAAAATCTGAAGTGTGCACATTTAGTCTTAAACCTTTGAAAAATGACATAGATTTTGACCGCATTTGCGTCCAATCGCGTTCAGAATGAAGTGGAAGTGGAGCAGACGACATAACAAGGGAGGTAAATCACCGAACTCGCTCAATGAGCCTGACCAGAAGTAACCGGTCGACAACGTTGCCGCGTTCTCATGAAGAAAGCAAGATGCCAGGAACATGCTCTTTCCAAGATCGCTGGTTAAAAGACGGTGATTGTAAGTACTGGATTTGGACAGACAAAGATCCCAGGAAGGCGCAATGCTTTGTGTGCGCTATATCACTGAACTTGGCGTCAATGGGCACAGATTTTTAGAGAATTTTCTTTAGGCTCCAGACGGTTTACGTCCTTATGAGAAGTGAAATGGTGCTTATAAGGTCCTTATAAGGGAACCCTGAAAAGGCTTTGACAAGTGTATCCTTGTGTCGCTGTTCCAGGACAGTATTGTGGTCTGCAGAAGCCTCTGCCCGAGTACCATGTGAAGATTGCTGGCTTTGATGAGCGGGTCAGTGTGGATCTTCAAATCTTTCTATCATCTGATCTGTTTTTCTCATTGCAAACTCCTCTTTTTAAAAAAAAGAAGAAGAAAATATTGAATGTTTTGATTTGTTATGTGCAATGTATTTTTCGGGGGTGATGCCGGGTAGAAAGGTGTGTTTCAGTTTTTTAATTTGTTATAATGCAACTTATAGTTTACAGTTATGGATGCATTTTTTCAAGGACTACATTTCAATGTTGCAAACATACAAGAGAGATTTTCAACTTTATTGTACATTTCTATATATGCATGGAATTGTTCGTTCTGTGGTTTACCTTGGTACACATAAAAAGTCAAAGACAAAATTTTCTTGTATTTTTGTATTTTTTTCTTGTGAACTTAGCCTCCAAATTTACAAGAAAGGTGTGTGTGTGTGGGTGGGGGGGAGGGGTGTTATGAGGAGATAGTATTTACACACCTTCTAGAAGATAAAATACCTGTATCTTAGATGAAGTGTACGGTACCCAAAGTTTCACAAACATTAAGACTGTATTGATAGTAAAGAGAAGAGGAGGAGCAATAAAATTTTAAAAAAGAAGAAAAAAAGAGTGTTGTGTATGCGAGTTATGTTTCTGTATTAGATGGTTAGTTATTACACAGTATGTTTTTTTGATCAGCTTTGATTCAGAGTGTTGTGTATGTGAGTTATGTTTCTGTATTAGATGGTTAGTTATTACACAGTATGTTTTTTTGATCAGCTTTGATTCAGAGTGTTGTGTATGTGAGTTATGTTTCTGTATTAGATGGTTAGTTATTACACAGTATGTTTTTTTGATCAGCTTTGATTCAGTGTTGTGTATGCGAGTTATGTTTCTGTATTAGTTGGTTAGTTATTACACAGTATGTTTTTTTGATCAGCTTTGATTCAGAGTGTTGTGTATGTGAGTTATGTTTCTGTATTAGATGGTAAGTTATTACACAGTGGGTTTTTTATCCCCAAAAAAGAAAGAAAAGTGTACCGTAACCCTTTGCCATGCCAGGTGTTGGTGATGTCTTCCCTCCGGAAGCCGAAGCGCATCACGATCCGCGGGAACGACGAGAAGGACTACCACTACCTGGTGAAGGGTGGGGAGGACCTGCGTCAGGACCAGCGCATCGAGCAGCTGTTCGTCATCATGAACCGCATCATGGACAAGGACGCCGCCTGCCGCGCGCGAAGACTGCACCTCAAGACATACCAGGTCATCCCCATGAACACAAGGTACGCGTTGGTGGCGAAAATGCCACTTGAGGACGATATTTGTGTGTGTGTGTGTCTGATTTGATATCCGTAGAGGCAACGTCTGTTTGTGTACGCTTGAACTGACAGATATATGTGGCCCAGCACCACAGATGGGACATTAAGTCTCTTGGCTAGTTTCTCACAACAGGCTTGAAAAGTCAAAACAAATTTTGTCTTAATTTTGAGTTATGGGTATTTTCGTGTTCTCTAACATCTTATCTTTCATATATGTTGATTATTCTTGGCTTGTCTTTAATGTGTATGTTTATCTGTATGTTAGTGTTTAGGCCTTTGTTCAGCGCTTTGAGCACCCTGCAAAGGGAGTTAAGCGCTCTATAAATAACCAGTATTATTATTATTATATGTAAAGGATAATCTTTACAATAGTGTCTAAATGCTCTTAAAAGTTCTTTAGAAATGAGTAGGTCATTGCTTTTTCTACAGCTAGGCTAGACTTTAGACTGTTTTCTTAAAATGGCAGACACTCACCGTACCAGCTTTAAATGCTCATAACCCTGGAACGAAAAAAGATACCAAGAATGGTTCTTGTATCATTAGAAAGAGAATTGGCTGAAGTTTCCAACTGTATAATATTCTCAGAATGGTCGGTTTGACACTTAATGTCCCTTCCGTGGTGCTGGGTCACATAATTATGTGCTTTCTTTTGTCATGCATTTGGTTTGTGCTTGAAGGTTATACTATGAAAAGAAGATGTTGTTTTAGTGTATGAATTTGCTTTGACAGCATTGTGTGCAACTGTTATTCTGTATCAGAGTTGCCGGTGAGTCCCCAGAATGCACCAGAAGTCCTTGTAAGATCCGTTTGTTCTGAAGCAAACAAATAGAGGAGATATTGTAAAACAGTGGATTCCTGATAACTCAAAAACACTGGATAACTCACAATAATTTTCTGGTCCCAGTTTAATAGTCTTTATGATAAAAGGTCTGTTTAACTCAAAATATTGGCTATCTAAAAATAAAATTTCTGTCCCTCCAATTTTGACTTAAGCGATTTTCACTGTATTCAGTCTGTTGTAAGCATCAGTTTGTAAGCTGCTTCTCCTTATGAAAAAGAATTTTTATTGCAGCAAAAAATGAAAAATACAAAAACAAAAACATAAAAATACAAAAGGACATGGCTTCCTACGTGTTTGCTTCCAAGAAATGAATGAACTTGACGTACTGTATGAAAAAGTCATCATGCTGATGACGAATTCACACAATGACGTCAAGTTCTCGATCACACATTCACTTTTTTTAAATACCTCTACATACACACATAGTAAGGAAACGAAAACGTGAAGCATACACAAAACGCACGCACGCACACACATGCGCACACGCACACGCACACACACACACACACACACACACACACACACACACACACACACACACACACACACACACACACACACACACACACACTGCACACTTGTTTCACTATCTGTTGCACACTAAAACACATGCACACACACACACACACAGAGACACACACACACACACACAGAGACACACACACACACACACACCGCACACTTGTTTCACTATCTGTTGCACACTAAAACACATACACACACACACACACATACATACACACACACACACACACACACACACACACACACACACACAGACATACACACACACACACACACCGCACACTTGTTTCACTATCTGTTGCACACTAAAACACACACACACACACACACACACACACACACACACACACACACACATACATACACACACACACACACACACACACACCGCACACTTGTTTCACTATCTGTTGCACACTATACACACACACACACACACACACACACACACACACACACTTGCTTCAATGTCCATTGTGCAAGGTCTTCAGCATCAACTACCTACCCCTAAAATATATCAACGACACCAAGGGGCTCAGTACAACATATTGGAAATCACCACTATATGGAAAACTACACTTGCAAGTTTAGAGGTAGTGTTGAATCCATGACAGGAAATTAACACAAATCAATATTTCTTTTGAGCTTTCTGAAACCTTGGTCTTCTATGTCTGAACTGAAGAGTGCAAGCCCAGCTTTCATCTCTGTGTGTTTCCATGCTGCAGAGTGGGCCTGATAGAGTGGATGAATCACACACTGCCGCTGAAAAACTTTCTGTTCGATGCCTTGACTGAGGAAGAAGACAAGTTCATTAAAGGACTGTAAGTAATCTTTCTTTTGTAATTCATTCCTTTTTTTAGTCAATCTTTGTCTCACATCTCTCTCTCTCTTTCCCTATCTATATATTTGTCTGTGTCTCTTGTGTGTGTCGCTTATTCAGACCTGCCTACTGCTACGATTTGGCCGTAGCAGCTACGAAAAATAAGGCTTTGCTACGGAGCTACGGCAACCTTAACATTGCTACGGAAAAAAACAAATTGCCGCCGCATTTTATTTAATGCTGTTCCCGGTTTTGTCTGTTTCTGAGAGCAGACGCCGTGTCACGCGCGATAACCTAGTCACTTCCGTTTTTATCAAAGTGACTGCGCATGCGTTCTTATTACTTTTCTCTGAAAAAAATGGCGGACTCCAGCAGCAGTAGCGATTCGGGAGATGTTTCAAATGAAGAAAAACGAACCCAAACCAGAAAACGAAACTCATCTGGCACACCATCTTGTTCTAAGAAAAAACATCGGCCTGCCGCACAAGTTTTCAAAATAGCTTGCACGGAGGAGTGGCCTTGCATCGTCAGAAGTTGACTCGGTGCGATCGCTGCAGTGCAACCTCTGCCATGCGGACTTCTCTGTGAATCATGGCGGTAGAGATGATTGTTGCCGTCAACACGTTCAATCGGCGAAACATAGAAGCAGTGCATTTCGGCTCAGGAAGAGAACAAATCGATTGCCGTCGTTTGTGGATGCTACGAAAAAATTTGCCATGCTACTGAAAATTGATGGCTGGGCTACTGATTGGGAAAATTCCAAGTAGGCAGGTCTGCTTATTCCCTCTTGTTGAAAGGATGAATGTTTTAAAAAGAAAAGGAGCGTACGGACTTGAGTAAAAAATAATTGGTGTGAACTCGGTTGCAAAAATATTTGCATGGACTTTTCTTAACCCTTTCACCGCCAAAGTCGCATTTTAGCACCACAGTGATTTCCATCTATATGTCACTAAAGGGCATCGAATTGGGGTCTATTATCCAAAGACCGTATTGTCTTAGTTTGGGGAAGTAAGGAGTTACCTTATTTTGTATATGTCACAGAAGAATCCCCAATACTGCAGATGGATTTTGTTCTCTACCCAGGTAAAACTTAATGGACATTTTTGGCTAAAATATGGCTGGCGGTGAAAGGGTTAAAGGCTAAGAAAAAATTGGAAATTATATCTGTCAATACTCTACAGAAGGCAACACTGTCCAGTTTTTACAGAAATTGTATTTCAATGACATAAATAAGTGTTGATAATGACACCATTAGTGACAAAAGTTTGTAGAAACGTTTTGGTATATACTTTTTTTTTTTATTATTGAAAAAATGTTTCTTGCAATTTGCATAAACATAATACACAAACAATAAATAACTGAATAATGATATATAAATAGTAATCGCTCACATAAAATTTTCCTGTCTTATATTATCATAATAATTTTGCTGAAAATATATAGCAAAAGAAAAAAAGAAAAGAAAAAGCATACATAAGCATAGAACACAATTGCGCAAGTTTACATACACACACGCACACAGAGAGAAAAAAAAATGTTGATGCTCGATTTTCTTTGACACATAAAACCTCACACCTTTGTCTGTAATATTGATTGCAATAAAACCTTTTTCCTTTTTCTTTGTCCCTTGTTGACAGACAAGGTCCTAAGCAACAGCACATGAATTGGACCAACAAGTTCTACGAGGCAGGGAAGGGGTCAGTTGGAGGCATGTATGCCCTGGTCTACCAGAAGTACAGCAGAACAGAAACCGAGCACGAGTTCAAGCTGAAGGAAGGGAAAATACCCTGGAATCTATCGAGGTCGGTGTTATGACAACATTGTAGTAACCTTTTTCAGACCTGTTTACCATCCCGATTTTGCCGTAATTTTTAAGGGGGAAAAGTCAACTTACGGCTACGGAAAAAAATTAAAAGAAAACAAAATCCTAAATATAAAAAAACAACACTACAGTTGCGTCGGTAAGCGAAGCTTTTGAAACGATGCGGTGAAAAGTCATTTCGCGCTATTTCCTTTTCTGCTTCAAAATGGCGTCCAAGCGAGTGCATTCCGAAGCTTCTGTATCTTCTGGTCGAAAATCAAAAGAAAAGACATCAAAAGTGGCACAGAAATTCCGGGAAAGTGACCTCAAAATTCCAGGAAGTTCAGCACTAGGTGACGAGCATGTGTTATGTGTCTACTACTCAACGGACATTAGTATTGCACACTCAGGTCAGTATGATATCGACGTTCATTGGTCACGCATTGGATTAGTTTTTTTCTCTCAAAATTACGGTTTTTGGTTTCAGATATTACAACTTTGCAAAATAGGGGTAAACAGGTCTGCTTTTTGCTGCTTACAGTTTTTACTATAGTTTATTCCGAAAGCATTTTAGGAAAAAGAAAAAAAACGTTTGCATGTAGTTTTACTTTCTTTTTTAAGTTTGAAGAGCGTTGGTCATACTTTAGAAAACGAAAGTCAATTTTCCGTAGTTTTGATAAATGTATAGTTATTGTAGCATTGGTTTTTTTCATGTGTGAGAAAGCAAGGGATTGGAAATGATCATAATCGAGAGATCCCAGTCGATCAATCCGTTATACTGAGGGCAAGGAAAGGGAGTGGTTTTGACACAGTGCTGTTTCTCAGCAAGCATTGCAATGGTTAACTTATTCACTTCGCAACGATTTGGAATTATTTTTAAAAAAACTCACAAATCACTCCAGCCATACACACAAACAAAACATGCATAAACAAAAGGAGAAATAAAAGACGATTATGGGTTTTTACTTCAGGTTTAGACATAGGGAAGTGGTAGATCAGACTTTTTTTTATATAAAGACTTTATATAGAAAAACTGTACACCGATTGGTTTACCCACAACAAACCACTACAAAAGCAAAGTCAGAGGCAAAATTGTGGTCTAAGGGAGCGAAGCGAGTTTAGAAGTGACCAAGGCACACAGATTTACTTCCCCTGAAGCAAATGCATCAAATTGACAGCTATCTATTAATTCCGGACATATATGGCCGGAATGACTTGAATGAGTTCAAAGAAAAAAGGAGTTATTGGAGGAAGAGGTTACCATTATTTTTGTATACTCTTTTTTTTTTTTTACTTATTAAGGCCATGGACTCACTTTAGCTAGTCTTGCTCCATGGGCGAATACATTCGCCCTGTACATCACTCTACATTCCCACCAAAATGCAAAGACAGTCACTGCCAAGTACCCTGCCATGTGTTTGTCTAGTTTTTAGAGCTTATAGTCGGTGGTTTTTCCGTTGAAGCAACACATGCACAGAACGTCAAAGAACACATGGCGCTAGAATAGTTAAATCATTAGTTTGTAAGACTGTGATGATATCATGTTTAACCCCTTTTTTGCCTGCTACCAGATAGCCTGGTAGTGTATGATGTCACTGATGATGTCATAACTTTTGATGTCATAGTCCTGCTGGAATGGTGGTGTTTGGTTTAGATAAGCCAGGAAAGATATATCTCTAGACCGTTTTCTGAGTTTGAGTCTAACAGATTTATTTTAAACTTAATTATAAGAAAATCGATAATTTCTCAGTTTTCCTGTGGCACTGAAGGGGTTAATGCCATATGAAGCCATAATCTGATCATATAAAAAAAAAAAATTTAAATGCTTTTTATACCAAAGACAGTTACAGGTTTCTTTTATCATGACTTGTTGGTTGTTGGCGTACCCTGGCTAAAAGACTCCAGGGATCATCCAAACAGCCGAAGCACTTGCACACTATGGTACAAACGCATCAGCCAGGGATGAGAACATTACGTGTGTGACCGTTTTTATTACCCCGCCACATGGGCTGCCACACTCCGACTTCGGGGGATTTTATCATGACCGATTACTCTTTGTTTAAGACGCGCTCTGGAGCGGATGAGCACCTCACCTGAGGCGTTCCACGTGCTGCGGAGCGCCCTGCTGACGTCCCACGCTGTGGTCAGCGTGGGTCAATACATCCTGGGCATCGGGGACCGCCACCTGTCCAACTTCATGGTCAACCTCAAGACCGGACACATGGTGGGCATCGACTTTGGCCACGCCTTTGGCTCCGCCACCCAGGTCAGTGAGACTATTGGTGATGGTACATAGGGGGTTGCAGAGCATGAGGTGTATGTGGGCTCAACATTTCATTTGTTGTTGTTTTTCTTTTATTCTTCAGAGGCATAAATTCAATCTAGATGCCTTTGAAATAAAATCCACCTTTTTTCTCTGTTGAAATGACAGTCCGGATTCGGATTTGCATGCAAGCTTGTACAAGCAAAAACACTTCCTTTTGTTCACTCTCTTTCCCCTTCCCTCTTCCTTCTCTTTGTTGTCTCATTTTTATCTTGTATGATGCTAAGGAGGCTTTTAAGAAGTTTCAGGATTCACAATGTCACACACACATACACACACACATGCATGCACGCACACGCGCACACACACACACACGCACACACACACAGATCTTAAAAGCCCATTTGTCATTTCACCACTAGTTTGTCAATGTACGGTGCTGAAGAAATCAGTTACCATGAATGTTGCCTACAACGTTCACTGTGCCGTGCTCTGTCATCTCCTTTATTATTCACTTCTCCGTTTCAGTTCCTGCCTGTGCCAGAGCTGGTGGTGATGCGCCTGACCCGGCAGATCGTCAACGTGGGGCTTCCCCTGAAGGTGAAGGGTGTCCTGGAGAACACCATGGTCCATGTGCTGCATGCCCTCAGGCACAACCACGACCTCCTGCTGGCCACCATGGACGTCTTTGTCAAAGAAGTCTCTCTGGACTGGAAGGTAAAGGCAGACCTGTTTACAAGTCTTGAGTAGTCTGGATAGCTGAAGTGAGTAGTTTGGGAAATGAGTAGTCCTCCTCATTAAACCATCAAATAATGTTGACTGAAAATGAGTAATTAGAGCATTTGTTTTCAATTTTGAAGAGTAGTGGAAGTCCAAATTGAGTAGAATACTACTCGAAAGGAGTAAACAGGTCTGGTAAGGGTATGTGTTTATTTTTGTTTGTTTGCTCCATTGTTTTGGGGGTGGACCAGAACATAGGAGGTCAATCTTATTGTTGACTGCAAGGTAAGGGGCTGGGGCAGTGGGTGCATGCCTTGTGCCTCCATTTTGGGAGCTGGAGGACCCCGCACCCTCCACGAATCTCTCTCCGGGGGGGGGGGGTCTTTCATAAAAATAGTTCCCCCTCCTTCTGGAAGTTCTGTACTTGCAACTTCCTCAAATCTTGCCACTCTCTTTGACTCTGTCTTTTTCCTTTCCTTTCTGTCTTCTACTATCTTTCTGACTTATTGGCCCATTCTCCTTTCAAAAAAATCTTCCAAATAAATTTTCTCCTTTGAGCTCCTCCGAAATCGGAATGTGTCGGCTTTATGCAGGGGTGAGACCAGTGAAAACTGAAAAACGGACACATACATACCTTACCCGTTATGGCCATATGGCCTGGGAACGCAGAAGAAGGTAAGGGGATAGATTCTTTGTGGACTGGATTGTAAGGGGCTGGGTTCTGTGTGGACTGGATTATAAGGGGCTAGTTTCTTTGTGGACTGGATGATAAGGGGCTGGGCACTTTGTGTGCTGGATTGTAAGGGGCTGGGTTCTTTGTGGACTGGATTGTAAGGGGCTGGGTTCTTTGTGGACTGGATGGTAAGAGGCTGGGTTCTTTGTGGACTGGATTGTAAGGGGCTGGGTTCTTTGTGGACTGGATGGTAAGAGGCTGGGTTCTTTGTGTGCTGGATTGTAATGGACTGGGTTCTTTGTGGACTGGATTGTACGGGGCTGGGTTCTTTGTGGACTGGATTGCAAGGGGCTGGGTTTTTTGTGTGCTGGATTGTAAGGGGCTTTGTGGACTGGATTGTAAGGGGCTGGGTTCTTTGTGGACTGGATTGTAAGGGGCTGGGTTCTTTGTGGACTGGATTGTAAGGGGCTGGGTTCTTTGTGGACTGGATTGTAAGGGGCTGGGTTCTTTGTGTGCTGGATTGTAATGGACTGGGTTCTTTGTGGACTGGATTGTAAGTGGTTTGGTTCTTTGTTGACTGGATGGTGAGTTGCTGGGTTTTGTGGACTGGATTGTAAGGGGCTGGGTTCTTTGTGGACTGGATTGTAAGGGGATGGGTTCCCTGAGGACTGGACTGTAAGGGGCTGAGTACTTTGTGGACTGGATGAGAAGTGGCTGGGTTCTTTGTGGACTGGATTGTAAGGGGATGGGTTCCTTGAAGACTGGGCTGTAAGGGGCTAGGTTCTTTGTGGACTGGATAAGGGGCTGAGTTCTTTGTAGACTGGATTGTAATGGGCTGAGTTCTTTGTAGACTGGATTGTAAGGGGCTGGGTTTTTTGTGGACTGGATTGTAAGGGGCTGGGTTCTTTGTGGACTGGATTGTAAGGGGCTGGGTTCTTTGTGTCCTGGATTGTAAGGGGCTAGTTTCTTTGTGGACTGGATGATAAGGGGCTGGGTTCTTTGTGTGCTGGATTGTAAGGGGCTGGGTTCTTTGTGGACTGGATTGTAAGGGGCTGGGTTCTTTGTGTGCTGGATTGTAAGGGGCTGGGTTCTTTGTGGACTGGATGTAAGGGGCTGGGTTCTTTGTGTGCTGGATTGTAAGGGGCTAGTTTCTTTGTGGACTGGATGGTAAGAGGCTGGGTTCTTTGTGTGCTGGATTGTAATGGACTGGGTTCTTTGTGGACTGGATTGTAAGGGGCTGGGTTCTTTGTGTGCTGGATTGTAAGGGGCTGGTTTCTTTGTGGACTGGATTGTAAGAGGCTGGGTTCTTTGTGTGCTGGATTGTAATGGACTGGGTTCTTTGTGGACTGGATTGTAAGTGGTTTGGTTCTTTGTCGACTGGATGGTGAGTTGCTGGGTTTTGTGGACTGGATTGTAAGGGGCTGGGTTCTTTGTGGACTGGATGATAAGGGGGTGGGTTCTTTGTGGACTGGATTGTAAGGGGCTGGGTTCTTTGTGGACTGGATTGTAAGGGGGTGGGTTCTTTGTGGACTGGATTGTAAGGGGCTGGGTTCTTTGTGGACTGGATGATAAGGGGCTGGGTTCTTTGTGGACTGGATTGTAAGGGGATGGGTTCTTTGTGGACTGGATTGTAAGGGGATGGGTTCTTTGTGGACTGGATTGTAAGGGGATGGGTTCTTTGTGGACTGGATTGTAAGGGGATGGGTTCTTTGTGGACTGGATTGTAAGGGGGTGGGTTCCCTGAGGACTGGACTGTAAGGGGCTGAGTTCTTTGTGGACTGGATTGTAAGGCGCTGAGTTCTTTGTGGATTGGCAAAGGAAGTTTTTCTTTTGTGTTTACATTAAATAACATACAATGTAGAATGATTTGTAAAATTTATAGGTTTTTTTCTTTTTCAATAAATTTAACTAGTACAATGCCATGGGTGGGAGCAACTGCAGAGTAGGTCACCCATCATTTATTAGTGCAGTGAATTCCATGTCTTACTGTACGATTCGTTTGTTTCAGCAAAATGCAGAGAAACAAAGGAATGAGGGAATGGAGCCTAAAGGTGAGCTGTTTGTCTGGAAACCGTGTCACATTAGACTAGGCACTAGTTACAAGTACATTGTCAAATCGTCAGATCATTCGCTACACACAGGCTATTGCCAAGAGTGATAGATGTCCTGCATTCAGTTTAACATTTGAACATCAACCCAATTATGGTTGTTCTCACTGGCTGGTAGACTCACCCAAAAAAGTAAGAATCTCAGCTTTTTTTCAAATGGAGTAATATCTTACTACGTCCTTATATTATATATAAGCTTATGCTTAAAAGTGAACATGAGAGTTAAACTTGAGCGAGTGCCAGGTCGAATATGACATAGATTTAATCTTTACTGAATAAAAAGATACTTGCGTTGAACATACTTTTTTTTTTTTCCCTGTGTACTCAACATCCTTTTTAAGAGCATTATATTTTATTCTTCAAAATGTGTTAATGTTAAATACATGTGTTTATTCTCCACTTTGAACTAACATTCTTGTTTTGAGGTTAACGGTTCATTTCAGCGATACAATTTTTCTGTCAAAATAATTTTCTTCCCCTTTATTAGAATCTTTATCCACTTGGTTTAAACAAATTTTTATTGAGAATCACATAGTAAAGCAGCAATGTAAACAAATGAGAACGAGCACAAGAAGCTTAAAGCTTATACAAGGCGCTCAGACACAAGTAGATTATGCAATATTGGCTGCCACAAGTAATAAGAGACTGGAACAGAACATGATAATGAAAATGATAGCGTGCAAAATGTGCACGAACAAGCAAGCGACAACAATAACATAGAAATTGGAATTGAAATTGTGCGTCAATCTTCGGTTACAGATGCGGAGGAAGAAGATGGAATTGAATGGTATCCAAAGCAGAAAGTGCAGACAGCTGCCCGGAAACTGAAAGGCGACAACCCCTGTTACATCACAAGGTGCGTGCTCAGATCAGTGTGATGCCACCGATTTATTTGTCTCACTCTTGCAATTTATTGCGGATGGAAGTTCAGTTTAACGTCACGTATCGGCTTTCGCCATGTACGACGGGCTGAACAAACCAACCAGGGTATAAACAAAAATTTATGTTCCTGAATCACTGTCTTAGCCAAAAGGCCGAGAAGCGATCAGAATTTATTGCTGCTTCTTTCCCACAAATAAAAGATGAAAACTAACCAAAGCATCTCTGTTTACAATGAATTGTAGTTTTTCTTAGGTATGGGTCGCCTAGAACCATTTAACTCTTCTAGCACCGTGTATTTCTTATGTTCTTGGTTGTCCGTTCATCTCAACCGACAAGAGGTGATTAACGCGCAAACGCACACACACACATGCGTGCGCACACACACATTCTCACACACACATACGCATACACACACACAGAGTATGAATGGTCAGTACACCAAACTCTAAGTCATACAGAAACCCAGACACTTGTGTATCACACTAAAACACTAAATTATACCGAAGAAAAATGTCCATCTTAGCTCATCACACAGACAAATGTATGAGAGAAGTGAGGGGGGGGGGGAGGGAAAGAACAACAACAAAAAGAGAAAAAAAAGAGAGAAAAGACAGGCGGGGACAGTGGAGGGTAAAAAAACAAAACAAAACAAAAAACTATTTTTTGGAGTGCGCATGCTTTGCTTTTATGGAAAACAAATCACCGACATAAGTTCTGTGAAAGTAGACAGACACATGCCAGGGCACTTGCATTTGGTGGGAGTGATGGGGCAGTGGGTGGTTGCCTCGTGCCTCTTCATTATGTACGGGTTTTCTAGACCCATTTCTCAAGAGCCAAGAAATACTGCTTACTTTCATCAATGGATTTGCCTAACCCATACTAATCATGTATTGTCTTTTAACAAATACAGTGGAGCACACACAAAATTCAGGGGACAAAGATTTGTGTGTGTGTTAACCAGTATTTTGTGTTACCAGTAAGTGTTAAGTAATAATAAAGAGGGGTTTTCATCGGTTCAAACAAATGTTTTGTGCGTAAACCAATATTTCATGTTATCCAGTTTTGTGTTACGAGTACTCCACTGTATATACTATACATTTTAATGTGAAGTTACTGCTTTTAGAATAATTGACAAGAAAAGAAATCAAAATGGACTTGGGTCATAAAAATCTTGTCTATCAAAACTGAAACATTTGTATTGTTTAAGTTAAGATCTATCTTCGCATAAATGATTTCAGGGACGAGTTACGACTGGGCCACTCCAAAAACCGGGCGCTGAAAGCGTTTGAGAGCGTGGTGCTGGGTGACAAGAAGGAGAACGTGCGTGCCCAGCTGCCCGCAACAGGCCTGAGCGAGGAGCAGCAGGTGGCGGCCCTCATCGACCAGAACATGGACCCCAACATCCTGGGCAGGACCTATTTAGGCTGGGAGTCTTGGGTGTAGGGGCTTCTCTCTCCCTCTCTCTCCTCAGCTCATTGTCAGCAGAACATAGAAAGTCATCATGGACAATTACAGCCTTGGCTGGGTGTAGGGCCCCCCCCCCCCCCTCTCTCTCTCTCTCTCTCAGCTCATTGTCAGCAGAACATAGAAAGTCATCATGGACAATTACAGCCTTGGCTGGGTGTAGGGGCCCCTCTCTCTCTCTCTCTCAGCTCATTGTCAGCTGAACATAGAAAGTCATGGACAACTACAGCCTTGGGTTGGAACCCTGGATGTAGGGGCTTCTCTCACCTCAGCTCATTGTTACAGTCATCAGAATGGTCAGAGGATTTGCACATTTAAGCTTTATAGGAGGGTGTGATATTCACTGTGAAATAGCAATGTAAAATGAATTATTTCTCACTGTATACCATCTTTTTTTTATAATCATGTTTGGAACTGATTTCAGTGTTGTCATTCTACTTTCTTAGACCTTAATGGCCCTCATACCATGATTTGTAGAGGGTTGGACTTCAGATAATTATCATGCCTGTTGTCAGTAGAACCTAAAAAGTCATGGGCAATCGCAGCCTTGGCTAGGAGTCTTGGGTGTCGGGGCTTCTCTCTCTCCTCAGCTCATTGTCAGCAGAACCAAAAATGTCGTCATGGGCAATCGCAGCCTTGGGTGGGAGTCTTGAGTGTAGGGGCTTCTCTCACATCAAGTCATAGTGGGCACAAAGTTATCTGTGGGCAATGATAGTATTTTGACGTGTTTTGACAGCTCCCCTTTCTCATTCCCTTGGTTTATATGTCAAGTTTTCAATTTATACCTTGATAGTTTGTGCATGAAAGTAATCGATATTTTGTGCTCTTTGAAAGCAAAGAGGGATCTCAAAAGTGCCTCTACATGGTTGAGAGAGAAGTTATGTTCAAAGAAGATTCGTTTTATCAAATGTTTCATATTAAGCTGTTGCTGATGGAAGGACTTTTTCATTGTTGTTTTTTGTTTGTTTTTTAAGCAAGATGATGGCTTACTTTGGTATGATTTTTCCATGATACTGTCAACAAAGCATTGAGCTATGCAACCACTTCTTGTTTTCAAAATCAGTTGATGGTGTTTGTGATATGTTGTGATTTGTTGAAACAAACTAGGAAAATTGAAAACAGCCCTTGTCACATTCAGAATTAACGCATACACAATGCTACAGCATTGTACACTCTTGCACAATAAGCAGTAGTAGCGTGCACAATCGTACATGATTTGGCAAAATGTCCCTATTTTGTATTGCTCGGTTAACAGTAGTTGGGATGCTCAGACAAAACTGGAGACCACGATCAAAACTACACACATGGTCATGATCTGTGCTCCTCTTTTCTTCCCCTAAATAAGCTGCTTTCTTCTTCGATCGCTCAGTTTCATGTCAATTATGAGCGCAGATGCGTCATGCTGCCGTTATGCGCCTAAGAAATAGTTAGGCCCAGCAAGTCTGACTTCGGCTGGAGGAAATCTTGAAAGTGTGTCGTGAAAAAAGGCAGGAGAATGGACCGGTTAGGCAGTACTTTTGTGGAACCAGTAGCTTATTTTGCCTCGACAACAAAAATCGAGCAGATTGAATTGATGGTCTTTAACTTTTGTTGATGTCTATATACGAGTTGTACGTAAGGCATTGCCTTTTGTTGTTAACAGAAGTGGTTTGTTGTTTTTCTTTTTCTCAAAATAAATATGTCAATGCTTAGTGCTATTTTCTAAATTGTTTTATGATGTTTGTTTTGCATATTACTTTATTGCCAAGTTATAAAATATTTCTATTCCATCTTTTTAAAAAATCATACTAGTTGTAGAAATATTACTGGAATTCGTCCAGACAAATCACATTTGATTTTCTTACCTGATGTGATAAAAATCATGTTGTTTTCTATGTCCAAATCCATGTGTGTAATGTGAATAAATTCTTATAATTCAAATAAATGAATGTCTTTCATAAAGTGTTGTGACAGGAGGAAAGGTGATCGTAAAAAGAGGTTTGGAAACGTCAAGTGACAAAAGTCTAGACAACCCTTATGTTTGCCAAAAATTGTTCAGTGTTGTATAGCATGCTTTCCATTTTTGTTTGTGGAAGGCAATTACTGGACATTTCATTGCTTACATCACTCTACATAGTATAAAACTGACCATTTTTGGCTCACTCGTGTCAACGAAGTGAGTATGTTCTTGAGCTTCTTCAGTTTCCCAGGTGTCTGTCTGTGGTAACTTTAACGTTGGCTTTTTCTCGGGATCTATGAGGCATTCAATGTTCAAACTTTGCATACATATAGATATTTATGCAAGCTTTCAAGAAACATTTGCATAACAAAATTTACCAATGACCTTGACCTTTAACATGTAATTTTTGTCCTGGCCATATCTTTGTTTCACACTCATGGTCCCCATATTTGGCATGTTGGTGTACTAGACTAAGGTGATATGGTATCTAGGGTGACTTTTTACTCTTGACCTTAATCTTGACCTTTGACCTTTGACCTACAATTATTTGTACTTATAGCCATATATTTTACATCCTAACAGCTACAGTCCCCAAATTTGGAAGCTAGACTAGCTTAAGATCATAAGGAGTGCTAAGTGTTGTTGACCTCAGAGACCATAATAACCTTGACCTTTGACCTCGATTTTTTTGTCTGTCAAATATCACATGAAGTGCTGCACAGATTCACTAAAAAAAATTGTGGGGTGGTATATTACATCAAGTGACAAGTCCAGTAGAGAAACTACCTTTCTGAACAATTTGGCATTTTTATCTATCGCCCAAAACGTAGCGAGTGAGCCTTGAAGGCTGCAATATTTACATTCTGCGTTTGCTGGACAGCCAATAGATCATGACTTTAAAGGGCCAACCACACATCGGCTAAATTCGCACGACTGTACAATACGATTCGATCACGTGGTCTCCAAGAAGTGTTTCGCCTGCCAACATCCAGAACTTTCCTGATCAATTCCAGCTCAGTGGTATACTTGTTTCTTCCTTTAGTACTTACTTCAGTCATTCTGATCTTTTCATAAATCCCCAGATCAAACATTTCGCACTTCAGGCTCAATTTTTATACGGGAAAAAAAAAAAAATATATATATATACCAACTCTCTCTTCTGTTCATCCTTCAAAAAACAGGTGTTCATTCGTTTCATTTGTGCAACAAACCACATTTCTGGATGATATGAAATTAGTACAGATGCACATAACAATCATATTTTTGTTCAAAAGAAACTTTTGGATTGTACAATTTAGTCAGGCAAGTTTAAAGTGGGGAAGGTGGAGAACAAATTCATCTGCAAAATTTCTTTGATTTTTAAGTTAATTTAAAAGAACACGCACACACATACTGGATCCGGAAGCATCATAAGAAGAAATTCACTTTTCATCACAGACATCTTCCCCTTGCCCCCACCCCCACATACACACACACACTATATGTCTACGTATTTTTGTAATGCCATTCATATCACATTCATATCACAATGCCATGACAAGCTCCTAGCATAACATCATCAGTCTCCCAAATCCCCCGAAGACGGAGTGTGGCTGCCCACATGGTGGGGTAATCAAAAAAACAGTTGCACACGTACTGTTCTCATCCGTAGCTGGTGCATTTACACCATAGTGTTCAAGCGCTTTTGCTGTTGAGATGATCCCTGGAGTCTTTAAGCCACGGTAAGCCAACAACAACGAAGTCAACATATCACAATACTAATAATAATACCATGAGGCTTTTCTCAGCTACATTCTGTACACAAGAGCTTCATAACACTTGGAATATAGAGAGGGATGAATTCACACTAGAACATGTTCTGTATCTAGACAATTAACCCTTTCTCCGCCAGCCGTTTTTCAGCCAAAAAATATAATTAAACTTAACTGGGTAGAGAAAAACAAAAATGCAATATTGTGAATTTCTATGTGACTTGTATAACAAACATTAGGCCTGTCCTAGCCTCCCAAAATTAAGAAAATAGGGTCTTCAGATAACAGACCCTGATTTCATGCCTTTTAGTGGCATGGGTGTTAAACCTTTGTGGTGCATAAATGCGACATTGGCGGTGAAAGGGTTAAAAGTGATACTTGTTTCTATGAGATTTCACATTCTGCATCTGCATATAGCACGCTGGCAGACACCCAATTCTGGTGTAAAGGAAAACATCAGGGAGAGCATGAATAATATAAATAAATAACAAAGAAGTAAATATATAAAATAATAAATATATAAAAAATCAAATAAAAGGGGCCTAATGAGTTCTTGGAGATGAGAGGCGCAGCTTGAATGCCTCGAATCTTGAATCTTCTCCATCTTCATATTAAAGCTGGTTTGAATGTTTAGAGATGCATCCGTCCCGGGAAGATTCCGAATTTTGACAAAACCTACATGATTGCAAGTGATAAAATCACATCAATGTTTTTTCTCCTTTATTCTTCCTTCTTGTACGAGCACCAGCATCTAATAAAATTGAATCCAACAAAGTAAACGTCATGAGAAATATGAGCCATTAATGAATGAAAATCTGTTTAACGTCCTCCGGTCTGGAACAAACACATATTAGTAGATATAAAGATGGTGGGAACGATCCTGGAGGCAATGCCCGGAGGCAGTGCAACACCAGTAAAGTCCCGAATTTTTAACAATACAGATATGTTATATAAAAGCCATTAATTTAGTGGTCAAAATTAATTATCATGACAGACATGGCGGAATGCAGGCGCATTCTGTTCAAAATTAAAAGTAATAATAAACATTATTAAAAGTAACAATCGCTTAGAAGTGCATTAAAGAGCATGGTTCTTGCCTAGACACTTCACCTCTACAACTCCATTCCTCATCCTTAACCTACTTTCCTTCCTGTTGTTCGCCCACACATCATTTAATAAAAGAGCAGGATGAGAGAAGAAGATGGAA
The DNA here is from genome assembly GCA_017654935.2 of Phymorhynchus buccinoides. NCBI lineage: Eukaryota > Metazoa > Mollusca > Gastropoda > Neogastropoda > Raphitomidae > Phymorhynchus > Phymorhynchus buccinoides. The sequence continues at coordinate 18,565 of JAGGCT020001080.1, read as the reverse complement.
AGAAGGAGAGACACAAAATTAATAATATAATATTTCGTGGACCAAAAAAAACCTGCTGCTCAGCATTACCGGTACTTGGCATTACCGGTGCTAGGCATTACCAGTGCTCGGTATTTCCGGTACTAGACGTTGCGCTAGTTTATTATAAAAACAACAACACAAAAGCATAAAAATGTGTATGCTTCTGCGTGAGTACACATGCGCTCGTGCACACACACACACACACACACACACACACACTTACCCACTTGGTGGACATGATTCATTGATGCATGCATTCACACAAATTACGACCACCATATATGTTGCATAAAATATCTCTTTTGCCCTGGAAACGCAGTGACTTCCTTAGGATAGACAAAAAAAATAGCACCGTGTTTTGTATAATATTGGCAGGCAAGAACACACACACACACACACACACACACACACAATTGGGAGAGAAAAGTGGCAAGATAGTCAAGGCATTCACCTGCCTATTCGATGTGTTAGTGTCTCAGGTTTGAATCCCAGCTTGGTCCTATCTTTCCAGTTTGATGGGGAAATGAGAGACTTAGTGCGATTTTTCTCACGCCAGAGGGCATGACGCTCTATATTATTAGTTGGGGGTAAAGAAAGAGAGAGAGAGAGACAATGAGTGGTCCTACCATCACTCACTCTCTCACTACGCCCAAGTAAGAAAATCGCGTGATAAGCCCCTAGTGCATTGACTGCCCTCTGGCGTGAAAAATATCGCCATAGGTTGACCATTGAACTGAACGCAGAGCCTTTCGGATGGAGGTTGAATGCAGGTCTGACGTGCGCTTTTGGCTCGTAAAGGACCCAATGGCAGTGACAAATCAATAAGAGCAGGGATATCCTCGCTGCCTGGTATGTACCAAATTGATGGCTAGGTTTGCCGAGTCCACCCCCAAAAAACGATTGTACTGCACTGCAGTGACGCGCTCTCACTCTCTATCTGGGAGCACCATAGTAATACAAACGAAATAAACATATCAGTATGTTTTAGCATCAATGTGACCGCAACTGGGTTTTTTTCATTTGAACTATCATCAGAACTGTCACCAGTCACTGACAATGGTGGAAGAATCGGTGTCACTGTCGTAAGCTCTGGTTGCATTCTCCTCCTCGGATGTCACGTTGTACCTACGCACACACGCACACGCACACACACACATCATGGAATGTTGTCATACCTCATTATCTGTTATCAACATCATCAGGTTGTGAACCAATTTTGGGCATAAAAATCCCAAAAGCAAACACATAGAATCAAGGTTCAGCAATATCACATAATCTTATAACGAGGAATAATGTAAGATTGTGTACAACTATTAAACATAGAATAGTGCGGTTGGTGTGTGTCTGTAATATGTGTATCTATAACAGGAATAGTATGTCATATATGTGTCTAAAAATAGTGTGATATGTTATGTGTGCATTAAACTGGAATATGTTATTCATTATAAATATCATATTCATTACCGTATTTTACGGACTACAAGGCGCTACTTTTTTCCCCAGACAGAGCCCTGCGCCTTATGTGACTAGTCTCTCTCTCTTGCGATCAATCTGCGCATTATGCGACTAGTCTCTCTCTCTTGCGATCAATCTGCGCATTATGCGACTAGTCTCTCTCTCTTGCGATCAATCTGCGCCTTATGTGACTAGTCTCTCTCTCTTGCAATCAATCTGCGCATTATGCGACTAGTCTCTCTCTCTTGCGATCAATCTGCGCATTATGTGACTAGTCTCTCTCTCTTGCGATCAATCTGCGCATTATGTGACTAGTCTCTCTCTCTTGCGATCAATCTGCGCATTATGTGACTAGTCTCTCTCTCTTGCGATCAATCTGCGCATTATGCGACTAGTCTCTCTCTCTTGCGATCAATCTGCGCCTTATGCGACTAGTCTCTCTCTCTTGCAATCAATCTGCGCATTATGCGACTAGTCTCTCTCTCTTGCAATCAATCTGCGCCTTATGCGACTAGTCTCACTCTCTTGCGATCAATCTGGCAGTGCTAAGGTCTCAGTCCACATGAGGTCGTAAATCAGTTCTTCTGCCGTTCCCCACAGCTTGCTGGCGGTTGGCACCTCCTGCGGCCAGATCTGCTCCCTCCGCACCGCCAACAAAGGACAGTCCTGGAGGACATGGTGAACTGTCTGCTCCGCCCCACAGTCACAGGAGCTTGATGGGGTGACGCCAATACGCTTCAGGTGGGCACGTCAGCCACAGTGGCCCGTCCTCAGTCTGAAGATGGTAGTCTGCCCGCTGCGTTGGAGATGGTTGATGGGGTCGGCGACTGGGTCTAATGACTAGTAAAACTAGTGACTAGTAAAATAGTAAGAAACTATGATAACAAAATCAGATTGGGAGTAAGCGGGCTTCTGGTAAGGGGAGTTGCGGTCCCTTTGCTACTTTCGTTTTTATGTTGCTTGGGCATTGGTTTCCAAAATGAGATGTTTCTGCTATCGTTTTGAGTGTTGGTCAGTATGGTTCGAATAGATTCAGATTTTTGTGTGAAATTTTGGGGGTGCGCCTTATAGTCAGGTGCGCCTTATAGTCCGTAAAATACGGTATATCCATTATAATATATAATGTTGGGTGTCCTAGCACTCGATCAAATAACTCACCAAGCCTTGTCACTTCTGGCATCATCGTCTGTGTCCTGGGGGGAAAAACACGTTCAAGGTTAAAAGCTGAGACCATGGTGTACATGTGCACCTCACTAACACCATCTCTCTTTCTTTCTTTCTCAGGTTACAAACACACTTTCACATGCATGCACGCACAGCAGTTCCATCGTAACTATTGTCAGAAATGGTGTCTCAAATGCATACCGATCCATACCCAGATCCACGCGGATGCTTACAACCAGCACTAGTGTTACCGACCACCTCTAACATAAAAACAACAACAACCCATAACTACATGCATATGATATTGATTATAATCATAGCAGACCCATTGAAATAATTCACTAACTTTGCCATGTTGGATTGAACACTGTGTAACTTGAACAAACCTATTTCATCTGTCAATGAGGCGTTATACTACTCCTTACCGACACGAAAGGACGATAATTTTAGGCCCGAACTGCAGATGCCCCTTGTGACGAGTCAGGAGCAGATACATTTCTGTGGCTATATAATACTAGTTCCTGACAAGCAAGGGCGATAATCTTTCCTTTTTTTGTCTTTTCTTTTTTTGCTGTCCCATCTTTTTGGGCCGTACAGTGGCGTTGCTCCCACGCCGCTCATTCCGAGTCCCAACTCGCAGCCACACCTCCGCATATTCAGGTCGCAGAATCTGAGACCAGCAGTCCAAGGGGAGCTAATCCATGTTAGGCCATCAGGAGGCAACCAACCGAGGAGACACTGCACTGCTGCTGAGTCACCTCGGTGGAGTTCAGTAGAGCCTGTTCAGGACTCCATGCACCTACTAAGCCCCCTACTGACGACACTATTCTTTTAGCTCCCCAGAACCCACTGATCCCCATGACTTTGACCCGAACGCACCAAGGCATAGACTGAATTGGAAACCGAAACTGAGGTCACCATGAGACCAGGGCTTGCAAAGCCACAGAATTTGAGACATTTTTTTGTTTGTGGCACAAGCCACAAACCTATAACTCACCTTGTCGGTCTGTCCAAAATTGTTTCACGCCACAAAACGATTGCGAATCCGCGCTTGTTAATTTGTTTTTAATGATTGATAGAAATGAGGCGGATGACTATATTGATGATGATGGTGATGCTATGGAGTTCCGTAATGGTCTGAGACTGCATGACATGGCTGTATTTTACGCTTCCTTTCATAATGATATCCTGGTGATAACCAGGCCCGAGAACTACAGACACCTTCAGTGTTGGTCTTGAAATTAGAGTAACACTCAGAATCGCATCCGTTAAGCGTATGAAGCTCGACTGTGTGGTTTCAGTCTTCCCATTGAGCCCATAGCCACTCACTCTGGGTAGGAGTCGGCCCAGGACCGAAAAAAACCTCGCCTCTGATGGGATTCGAACCCGAGACCTCCCAGCCAGTAGTCCGCGACGCTAACCACTACGCCACGGCGGCTGAAGGGCGATAATCTTAAGTAGGGGGCTTTCGCAAATCAGGTCAAGAGACGGGGGCAGAGAATTTCAGTATAAAACCTCATTCAATGCGTGAGTGACCCCGGTTCGAATTCTGGCCTCTCCCTTCCTTTCCAGTTTCTTTTCCCTTTTCAAACTGAACGTCGAGTCCTTTGGATGGAGACTTAAAGCAAGTGTGACCTATGTACTTTCAGATTTGACCTATGACCTATGACCCGACGTCTGACCTACGCGCTTTACGCACATAAAAAACCCACGAGACATTCTGCTGCCTAGTAAGAACCAATTTGATAGGTAGGTTCCCAACTCTTCCCCCCCAAAAAAAAAAGAAAAGATGGCGATGACACCCTATGTGGGAGCCGCCCGAGTAGGGTAAGACGGGGTAAAAAGCCCATGGGCGGGTAAGAAGCCCATGCCAATTATCTCATGAAATGAAGCATTTCAGTCATTTTGCCCATGAGACGAGTGTTAATGTTTAGCCGCCCGTCTCATGGGCAAGTGACGGGGTAAAATTTCATGAGACAATGAGAGACTTAGTGCGATTACGCCAGAATGACCCTCGTGTGGGGCTAATCCTCTCTATATTATTAGTTGGGGATAAAGAAAGAGAGAGAGACAGTGAGTGGTCCTACCATCACTCTCTCTCTCACCGTCCAAGAAGAAAATCGCGTGATAAGCCCCTAATGCCCTCTTAAAAATATCGCCATTCGTCTCATGGGCAAAAGTCTCATGACTGACATTTTCTTTATGTCATGAGATAATTGGCATCCGGGCTTCTTACCCGCCCATGGGCTTTTTTTTACCCCGTCTTACCCTATCACAGAGACCGACTAGAAAATGCCAAAATACTGTGCATGCCCAGAGTGGCTTACCGAGCAGGGAATGAGATCCCAGGGAATGTCTCCGTCCAGCTGGGATCTCTTGGCCTTAGTGACGTCAGTGGACCTGTCGTAGCCCTCCCTGAACTCCCCTGACGTCATCTGGCGGGCAGACACCAGAGACACCTGGCGGTCGGGGCTGAACAGGCGAGGGGCCGCTCCTTTCTTGCCCTTCCTCAAAGATCGTGCTGCAAGTGAAGAAAAAGATCAAACTGAAAACAGCAATGCGATTCTCTCTCTCTCTCTCTCTCTCTCTCTCTCTCTCTCTCTCTCTCTCTCTCTCTCTCTCTCTCTCTCTCTCTCTCTCTCTCTCTCTCTCTCTCTCTCTCTCTCTCTCTCTCTCTCTCTCAACTTTGTTATACTTTTGTAGCCACTCAAAATGACATGGGCCAATGGCCTACTCATTAAACCATTTCAGTGTTCTCTCTCTCTCTCTCTCTCTCTCTCTCTCTCTCTCTCTCTCTCTCTCTCTCTCTCTCTCTCTCTTTGTTTTTTTTTTAAGCCTAACTGCACACCTCTTAACACATAGAACTCAATTTTAATGTGAGGCCACCGACCTATACACATATGGAGGTGCACTAAATATGTGCACAAACTAAAGCTTAAAGCAGGCAAATTAACAGCACAACCCCTAAACTCCTTAATAACAAGCAACAATATACACAGCAGTAAGAGACGATTTTCCGATAAAACTAGGGGAGAGCACTTTGTGAAAATTTGAATTTTGTAGCTCCACTACTCGGTCAAATACCATAGCAACAATGGCGTCGAAGCTTGAAACCGCAGGATGCGAGTCAGCGACTTGCAAACATTTTTTTTTATAGAAAAAATAGGGGTGGCTAGTGGCCACAAAGTGATAAAACTTACAAAATGTGATGTAACAATATAATTAATTATATCAATTTTAGAATGACGCACGGTGTTCTAAGTGCTGTGTGTTACCTGATGGTAGAATAACTTAACCCTGTTTGACCGATTGAATTAGGCAAGATCACTCCCCATGAAATTACTCCCCTTAAATTGTTTCTGAACAATTCCTATTACGTGAAACCCCACCTTCACCTCCTGCCATACTCGACTCCCAACCCACCTTCTCTTCCTGCGGAAGCATCCGAGGCGTGAAGCCCGGCAGAAGAACGTGTGTGGTCCTCTCCTGGTCCAGGCCCTGGGGCGGAGGACACGGGAGAAGCCAGTGGACCCTGGCCAGGGGCAAGGCCAGACAGGATCGAGTCCCCTGTGTGCAGAAAAGGGTACAGAGCCCCCTGGTTGATGTGTCCCCCGTGCCTCTCCTGGCTGTTCAGCCGTTCCCCTGTCGCCGCCACCACAGTTTCCACAGCCGCTGCCGGAGCGCTACTCTGACGTAAGACCGCGGCGAGGTGACGCTGCAAGCGGTGATGACGCAGCTCGATGTCATCTCGGTCTTCGTCCAGCAGGCCCAGCTTCACTACGGCCGTCGCGTTACTACTGTCCTCCTCCTCGTCGTCGTCGTCGTCGTCGTCGTCGTCTTCGTCGTCCCCCGAGTAGTAGCTGGACTCGTCTGCCGACGTGACGACATCAGACATGGAGCTGACTGAGGTCATCTCGCTCCAGCTTGACGTCAGAAAGCTTTCGCAATCTCTATCGGCTTCTCTGTTGCTGTGCGACAAGCTGCCCGTGCTGCGTGAATCTTTCCGAGAGCGTGCGGTTGCTCTGGAAGTAAGTGGTGTAATCGCAGTTGTAGCAGAGTCCATTGCCAAGACCCCGGCTGCTGTCTGAAGGCCTGACGCTGGCTCTGGCTCTGAGTTCATTCTGGCTGGTGCTGTAGACGACAGAGGATCGGTCCTGGCTCCCCCACTATCGTCTCCCCTTTTACTACTGGGATTCCTTGCAGAAATCGGATTGTCGGAGCAGCGGCTGAGTTTCGAAGACCCGGAGGAGCGATGTTCTCCCTGGAAGGACAGCACCGTGAGAGGTTCTAATGTCACCGTGGATGCGCTGTCACTGTCACTCTCAACGCAAGCTCTTGACGGCATCGTCTGTCTCTTGCCGCTACCGGAGTGCCTTGAACGCTTTGGAGCTTGTTCGGGACGTTTGCTAGACATTGATACCTTTGACGCATCTCGTTGACTTGCTTCTATTGCTATGTTTTCGTGTTTGCTTCTTCCTTTCTTTCCGGGTTCATCGTTTTTAGCAGCATCAGCATTTCGAGGAGACAGTCCTTCAATACTGTGCCCTGTTACTGTCCTGTCTGACAGACCATTGTCAGTCTGCCTTTCATAAGGAAGTTGTGGGGTATGTCCATGTGAAAAGGATTCCGATATAATGCAAGTGTTTTGGACGACGTCATCCTTTTCAGATGATGCCCCACCTTCTTCGATCTCGGTTAATAATTTCTCAAGTACACTTGATATCCTGCACAAAAAATAAAGATGTTGAAACTAGACATAAACACTTGCTTTCACACACACACACACACACACACACACACACACACACACACACACACACACACACACACACACACACAGTCTCACACACAAACACAGTCTCACACACACAAACACACACACACAGAGTCACACACACACACACACACACACACACACACACACACACACACACACACACACACACACAGTCTCACACACATACACAGTCTCACACACACAAGCACACACACACACACAGTCACACACACACACACACACACACACACACACACACACACACACACAAGCATGCACATGTGCATTCATATATACATGTTAAGGTGTCAGTACTCACACGTTTTAGTAGAAACAAATATAGGTAGCCAATATAAACTGGATGTTTGGTGTGCTGGATTTTACACATGTACATGTGTAAAATCCAGCACACCAAACATCCAGTTTGTTTTAGGGCCCATTTACCTTAAAATGGCATCGTGGCACGTGGAACACTTAGAAATGGAAGACAGCTGGTTTAAGGCAGCCCGTAAACAATTGTCCACTGTTGGAACTGAACACTTTAAAACGCCTGAGCTTGCACCCTAAAACCAGATGAGAAAAGAGAATATCAATAATGCATTTGAATGAATGAAAACATTTTTAAACAACACCACAAATGATTTATCATTAATCCATATCCCTTTATCCAGGACTGCAATTTAATCAAACACCTCTTGCAAATTAGAGTTACAAAAAGATTGGAACGTTATTGTCAGTGTAGAGTAATCAACAGTCGTTACGGTGTCAGAGGAACATATCTTATCTGGGGATAACAAAGTATACAGTATTTTCATTGGCATTTCAAAGCTGTTCAGTTTACCCCCAGACCAGGCCATGACTTTGTACACGGCAGAAATGGGTCAACTGACAGCGGATCTTAGAAGGCAAAGTCAAACAATGGCAACGGCCGGGGTAGATCTCCAAGACCGATATGCTAAAACAGTAGAACTATGACAATGTTGGTGTTTAGTAGTGACGGGAATCTCATTGAATGTCTGACATGCATGTTTGCCTGTTCTGATAAGTCAATATAATTGATTTGACTAAAATATAAACAAGCTGACAAAATTCAAATAGTCTTACCTCAGTTTGGGTACTCGTAGACACTGTTGACGGAACCAACGGTGGTGCTTTAGAACACCAATGAGTGTTCTGTGGAGACGAATCACAGCTTGCCACTGTTACGCCCTTGGCAGTTCCAGGGGCTGATTCACCCTTGCCTAGTCTGGAAGATGTCTCACCCGAGAACAAAGCTGGCTCTTGAGACATCAGTTTTGGGCCTTCGGGTTTTTCTGTAGCTACAAGTTTATTTTCATGGTGTTCGCTGGCTGCACCATTTCCTCGTGAACACGCTTTACTGGCTCTGCCTTCAAAGTCAAATTGCGCTGAAAGGTGCGAATCAAGGGGAACCTCGACATTGGGGTCTCGTTCAAAGTCAATGAAAGCATCGATGCCCTGACACAGTCCTGCCCACGGTGTCTGTGAGATTGACTTCTCGACTGTCTTTCCTTGGGACTCCTGGGGATACTGGGCCTGTCCTGTACCCGCGTTGTTTTCAGTGGCTGGGGATTTGGAAGCCTGCAAAAATGTTTCAGAAGCAAGCATCTTTCTTTCGTCGTGGGAATGCCCTGTAGACATCATCCCCTGCTGCGTAGAACCGGGTTTTTCCGTTTGGTTGGAAATAAAATGAAGGCCACTGTGACCCTCGCAATGCCGACCAGCTTCACTTTCAGTGGACAATCTGCGATCACTCTTGATGAACTTTCCTGGCACTGCTGCAGTATGGATGTCGTTTTGTGCCACAGGCTCGAGATTATGTTCAACAGTGCCCAGAATGTTGGTGCGTGGGTGTTGAAAGCAGTGCGTCGTTGCACTAACTGGATCAATGTCATCTGTGAGGTGTCCAATATTTCGGTTTACAACCTGCGGGTTGTCTTGGTGTTTGTCCTTCATAGCCGTTCTATCCTGCATCCTACCCAGAAGATGATGTGGGTGGTCTTCCATCGAAACATCCTCCAACATCTCCGATTTTCTCACGGCTGCTACGTGATGGTGCGTGGTTGCATGAGAAACTGACTCAATAGTCACAGAGTTTTTCCTAGGATCTTTCTCTGACGAAAAAACAGAGCCTGGTTGATTCCAAGGTTTGGAGGGCTCGTCATTTTGATGGTGTGCTGAATTCCTCTGACTTCCCCCTCGCCATCCTTTGTGTCCTCGCCCCAGAAGGGAAGACAGGAAGCCCCGAGGTTTGTCCCGAGAGTGGCTACGGACAGACTGGGGACTGTCTTCACCAGCGGGTGGTTTTCCGCTGGAGGCTGGTAGTCTTCTGCTGTCAGAGGGATGTCTGTGTACAGATGACGCTGCTTTTGTTGGGTCAGTCAGCTTCTTTTCTGGGACCGTGGGCATCGCCACCTGGGGAAGTGGTGGAGAATGTATGAAAAACAGATGATGTGGGGGAATACATTGTAGGGTAGGGCCCTATATTATGGACGTACAGTTTTACAGTTGTCACACTCCAAACGACGACAGGCGTGGGGCGTGGGGTGATAGGCCATATCAAACAAACATGATTGTGAATTAAAGCACATTGAAAAGTACCACAATTAATTTATATAGATGGAACTAATGCGTTGCACTGAAGCACTACCATTTATAAACATTCAACAGACGAAACAGCAATTATTGTCATTCTTAATACATTCTCCTGATTTTAGAGATTTTGCGATAACCCCACCGCCCACACACCTACAACAAACCAATGTAAACTAAAACACATATCCGAAAACAAGTCTACTTGCTGTCCTTCCCTTGCCCTTCATGGAGACATCTTGGTAAAGATGCAGATCAACAACCCCTGTCACAGTCTTGGTTCATTGCGTTCTTTCTGTCTTCCACTATTATTGAATGCATATTTTTATTTGTGTAAATGGATGAAGATTAACGTCGAATATAGAAAACGATAGAGGTTTAGGCCCACGTGCTCAATCTGCAGTAAGAAAGGCAAGACTGGAAGAAGAAAACCCCCGGAAAGAACCGAGAAAATGGAGGAGGGGGTGTTGGTCTGCATTTTTGGCAACTATTATTTTTAACCCTTACACCCCCACCCCCCACCCCCCCGCCACACACACACCGTGATGTGACAAAGTCTAGGCAACCCTTATGTTTGCCAAAAATGTTCAGTGTTGTATGGCATGCTTTTCATTTTTGTTTGTGGAAGGCAATTACTGGACATTTCATTGCTTACACCACTCTACATAGTATAAAACTGACCATTTTTGGCTCACTCGTGTCAATGGCTCACTCGTGTCAACGAAGTGAGTCTATGTTCTTGTGCTTCTTCGGTTTTCCAGGTGTCTGTGTGTCCGTGTCTGGTAACTTTAACGTTGGCCTTTTCTCGGGATCTATGAGGCACTCAATGTTCAAACGTTGCATACGTATAGATATTTATGCAAGCTTTCGAGAAACATCATTTACATAACAAAATTTACTAATGACCTTGACCTTTGACATTTTTTTTTCCTGGCCATATCTTTCAGTTTCACACTTATGGTCCCCATATTTGGCATGTTGGTGCACTAGACTAAGGTGATAAGGTAGGCCATACTCACCGGTGCGGATGACGTCACG
>JAGGCT020001079.1:12500-25000 GCA_017654935.2 Phymorhynchus buccinoides | reverse complement strand
GCGCTTTTTACCCCGTCTTCCCCTAACATACTCTTAAAATATTGTATTTCTATACATTCCTTCTAACAACACGCCGATTTTATTTCAGAGTCCTTTACACAAATACACTAACTTCGCAGAATCTGATTGTAAAACGAACACCGCATCGCATAATTATCAAGTAGTTTGTCACACCATGATTTTTTGTTAGAGATATCCCTGAGCTTCTATCAATAAGACCACCAAATCAAACTAACAAATGTCAGTAAATAATACAGCCAAAAACCCCAAAACGAAACACTCTTCAAACACTCTCATTTATCGCAGACTGTAAGACCATTATTGTACAACAAACACATATACGTCATATTACACAACAAAATTGTTTTGTTTTGAAATATAAGATAACATGTAATTATGTACATTGATAGTATGGTTCTCTGTACAAGTTTCGCACGTAATATCGGTTTAAATTAAAGTGCAAGGCATTCCCACAAGCTTGTATGTGCAAGTTGTAACCCTGAGATGAAGGCTAACGTTATTGTCATCAATCTGTGCTTTTAAACCGGGAGATAGGAAAGGTGAAATATTTCACACACACGCGCACGCATACACGCACTCACGCACGCACGCACGCACGCACGCACGCAGGAGATTTAAAAATGACCCATCACAGCAAACGGGTTAATCTCATCGTGTGCCACCATAGAATCATTATTCAGTTTTCTTTAAACACCAACAAATACAACTCAATCGTATACAACCGGGGCAAAGTCACTTTTTTAAGGCCTGTATGGCCACTGCAACAACCACGTTTTGCTAGAGTAATTGCCCTTGGTAGATGCTGGAGTACTGACCAAACAAGGGAACAACTCTCACCAATAACCCTATATGAGGCCACTAAATCGCTGCCTTTCGCAAGAGTGAATGCCCTTTTCAGTACTGACCATCAAGGGAATAACTCTCACCAATAACCCTATTTGAGGCCACTAAATGGCTGCCTTTCGCAAGAGTGAATGCCCTTTTCAGTACTGACCAACAAGGGCTCCACTCTCACTGTCAAGGGCGTTAATAACCCTAGTTGCAGTAGCCACATGCCTGGTGCAACAGACAGACTAAATAAATATTCCCACATCGATTATGATAATCAATATAAAACCACACATTCAAACGCATATCGTCGACGACGACCTGGTCAGTTTAGAAACGCTGAATGTGCATAGTAAACGGACACAGTCAACGTTGGTTTTGCGTTGCTTACAATTATTTGGAAAGATCACAGATGTATAAATAAAATCTCAATATCAAATGTAAGTTACTCCTAACACAAGATTGAAGCATAACATTGTTACGAAATTGTTAAAATCTATATATTTTACAGGATAAACACAAAACTGTGACAAAATAATTAAAATGTGTAGATTACGAACAACCATGATGTACTTAGTGGGCCTGAATTGTTATCGATAGTTTATTTCAGGGACCGGAGTCGCAAATCGAACATGCAAATATACACCTGCGTATATTAACGTGATGCATAAGTCAAGATATCCTCACCAGCCTTTAGAGACACACTAGGGAGGCTTGGACTTGTACGAATGCTGACTACCAGCAAATTCTCTTTTCTCTTTTCTCTCTCGTCCCGCCAATAAAATATATCCTCTGTAAGAAATCGAGAGCAAATAACAATCTGATTTAAACGGAAAGCCGCCTAAGAACTTGCAAAGAAAAACCCTCATACATGTTCAATATATCCTCTTAGACTGGGTGCACTGTGCTGATCATTTCAATGAGAACTGTATTCCCTAAAAGTGTGTTTTTATATTCTGTTGCTCTGTAAAGTGGTTTGATATTGACTTCAGAAATGGTTCATATCATTGTTGAGTTTGTATGTACTTTGTATAAAGTACTGTTAGGGAAACATGTTTGTTATTGTGTATGCAAATTATTGGTACATGAAAATGTTTGCAAATGTGATGTAAGTGGAGCTGCATTGTATCGTTAATATTGCTTAACTAGTTTCATGCAAGGTAATATTGCTACTTAGGTTTGGTAATAGGATATTGGCACTTTTAAATAAAGTAGCCCATTTTCACTCAATTAATGGTGTGGTCTTGATTTGTTGCAAAAAAGGTTTTGTGTGGATGCAAGAAACACAAAAACGTTGCAAAGTCGAATCAATTGCCGAAGACTTAGCAGAAGGATTTCATTTAAAGATCACCGGTCAAAATTACTTCAGGGTGTCTCATTTGTGACCCCGCACCATGAAAGGGACATTAAGTCGTTGGGTTAGTTTGTCACAACAGGGCTGCAAAGTCACAAATCTCATTTATTGTCAATTTTGAGTTCTGGATATATTTGTGTTCTCTAACATCTTATCTTTCATATTTATAAAGGATAATGTTTAATGTGGTCTCTAAATGGTCTTATAAGTGCTTTAAAACGATTAGGTCAATGCACTTTCTTCAGCTAAATAGATTCTCTTTTCTCAAAATGGCCGGCGCTCACCCTACTAACTTTAAATGCTCTTAACTCTGACGGAAAAAAAATACAACAATGGTTCTTGAATCATTATAAAGAGAACTGTTTGAAGATTGCAAATGCATAAGTTTCTCAGAATGGTCAGTTTGACACTTAATGTCCCTTTCGTGATGCTGGGTGACATTTAAAAATAAATGCAACCCACTAAATTGGCGATAAAAAAATCTTTTTACAAGATATCATTTCAATTTTTCGGGTTTGCAAAGAAACTTCAACGCATGAAAGATCACAACAATTTGTTTCCCAAAATGTGTTCGCGTGCTCCAGAAATGACCAGTTTCCATGGTATCCAATTTCCAGAAGAAGCCCTTTTTTGAGGTCCAGAAACACTTTCGCAATTTCAATGTCTTCGGCTGCAATTTCAATTTCTACGGTATCTGAACTTTTTTCTCTCCATTCATATGTGGACTCAAGAAGTCGGGGTATACTCTACTGTCTTGTATTTCAATTTTCAGGGCTAAAAAGCCGGTCGGTTTTTAAAAAAACCAGACAATTTGTCGACAAGTGAAATTTTCGGCGATAGTGTTCTTAGGAACTTTTCTAAAAAAATGTGTTACCATGAAAACTGTTATCTTGTAGAGTTCTCCGAGGCATCTTGGAAAAACAAACTGTTGCAACCTTTCATGCATTGACTCTTCTTTATATACCTGAAAGATCAGAATGATAGCTTGAATATTAACAACAATATTAACGATTTTGTGGGTTGCATTTCTTTTTAGTCACTCGATGCCACTCTCTCTCTCTCTCTCTCTCTCTCTCTCTCTCTCTCTCTCTCTCTCTCTCTCTCTCTCTCTCTCTCTCTCACACACACACACACACACACACACACACACACACACACACACACACACACACACACACACAAATACACGCACTCGCGCACAAACGCGAGCACGTAGGCCTACATCAACTCAGTGTTGAAACACGGAAAAAAGACAGATTAAAGAATCAGGCAAAATAATTATGTCCTTCGTCCGTTAAAACAAAATCTGAAAAAACAAACAAAACAAAACGTGGTAGGGGTGGGGTGATGGGACTGGTGATCGAATTTTGGACTTTCGTTTCACACTGTGGAAGATTGGGGCTCGTACCACAGAGAGTGTAACAACCGCAACGTCTACAGTTACAAACATAATGCGTAAAGTTTTTGTTCTGAAAAATGTTAAGTACATGAATTGGAATATCTTTTGTGAGCGTGGGGTAAACTTATGTAAAGCGCGGCGAGTCCTGCTGCGTCAGGAGAATAGCGCTATAGAAAAAAAAAAAATAAAAATAAAAAAGATTTGTAATGCACAGCACCCCAATCATAATATGGGATGTTACGTGAGAAATCCCTGTTCGCAAAGGATCCCTATAATTATACGTTAATATTATTCACAAAATATCTTTATTCCCCCATGGCAACACGACAGTGAGCTGTAAGTCATATTATGAGTGGCCTAACACTATGTTGCCATGGGGGGAAATAGAGATATTTGGTGAATATTGTTAACGTGTATAGAGAGACCTTAATTGTTGTAAAGCGCGATGAGCCCATTGTGGGGTATCGCGCTATATAAGTATCCCCTATTATTATTATTATTATTATTTATTATTATTTCTAGGGGAGAACGGGGCAGGTCCGCCATCTTTTCAGCTTTGCTCGCTATAAATGACAACCTAACTGAAGTAGAAGCTCCATTTTAGACCAGTAGTTAGGTAAATGCATGGACAAAATACGTGTATAGAAAAATCAGTTAAAGCACAAACGGCTTTTTCTTCATGCTGCTCGAAGTACACCCACCCTTATGTATGCATACTTGCCACAAGGCGGGCCAAGTCCGCCTACAAGCTGGGAAAAGGCTGCCCCCCTCATGATTATGCCTAGAAATGCTTAATAAAACCCAGAATCACAGAATTACTACGCCCCCTTTCAAAGCCAAAATGCATCTTCATTTATAAAACATGTAAACCAAAATTAAGTGACCGATATATTTGTTACAAAATATAGCAAAAATCACATTTGTGCTCTCAATTTTTCTCAAATTGATGCACTCTCTCCAAACGTACACAGGACATGGCGGGATGATAGCGTGCGGCTATCACATTCTCTAAATGATTCTAGAGCAAAGCACGTAGCAATAGAAACGAAGTGGCGGACCTGCCCCGGGGGCGGACCTGCCTCGTTGTCCCCTATTAGTATGCGGAGCTGTCGCAGATTATCGCCCTTTGGCTGTGGGTCGTTGCATATTCCAAAGTCCTGCAGGCAGCAGACTGGAGCCGACTTCGAGAAGCAGACGGGCGGCAGTCACAGCACCCCAATCATAATATGGGATGTTACGTGAGAAATCCATGTTCGCAAAGGATCCCTATAATTATACGTTAATATTATTCACAAAATATCTTTATTCCCCCATGGCAACACGACAGTGAGCTGTAAGTCATATTATGAGTGGCCTAACACTATGTTGCCATGGGGGGAAATAGAGATATTTGGTGAATATTGTTAACGTGTATAGAGAGACCTTAACTAATCTCCCCCTTCCCCTCCATAAATAAAAGAGACACCACACAATGACACGCTCCATTACATTTTGTAATGTTCATTTTATGGATGAAACATTCCAATTCTGGGACAATTCTGCTTTCTCGACAAGCCTTTCAAACATATTTTTTATTCTTAATTACATACCATTGTAGGGCGTCACAATTTACATTGAGATTTGGTTTTTTTGGTCGCATTTTGATTCCCTAAGAAATCTGAAAATCTCGAAAAGAAACCGTACATGCATTCCATGCACGCTCTCCAGGCTATACAATCAGTGAGTAACCGAGCTACGCTGTCTACACACCCCTGCCGAAAACCTGTCCTCATTCGAATCCCAAGTCAGAGAAACCATAGAAATGGTAGAACAGAAAAAAACCCACACGTATAACCTGCGTTACCCAACGAGGAGGCTGAAGAAAAAAGAAGGTGTCCGTAAAAAATGAGACTAAACTGCTTCGGATAAGCACAGTGGCTACGGATACGGCGTTGCTGCAACACTCCCAGACCATGTTCAGGGATAGTAACTCTTCCTAGTCGAATTGTTCGTCAACAAAAGCATTTTTTTTTATTTCGTATATTTAACGCATCTTGGTAAGGAATAGGGTTAGGGATAGGGTTAGGAACATGTCAGAGTCAATATTATTAGTTTTTGAAGACATTTGTGCACAATCTATGCGTCCCGTGATTGAGCGCCGTACCCGTAGCCTCCAGAATGTGAGATACGGGCCCGTACCCCGAGCCTCTGCCTCGGAGAAATCACGGTTTGACATAGAAGCTGCGAGAGCTCTTCCAATGCCGTGGATAAACCGATTCAGGAGGCGGGCCCGTTTAGCATCCTGGTAACACGGATGCAGCACGTGATTCTGTGGACACATCCAGTGGGTCAAGCCAGTGTGGATCCCGAAGGACAACCTGTCAGCAGGTGGCCCAACAACCCTCTGCACGTGCTACGGTAAGGTCCACTGTGGCGGGGTCAGGAAGCCGAGATATGGGCGGTCACTGAGCGGTCACACTTGGCGATCAGCAGGTTCAGCCGTGGTCCGGTGGAGCGGATCAGTTTCATGGCACTGCAAGGCAAAACACACCCCACCCAAAAAAAGGATTCCTTTAAGTACTGTACGTGTGTGTGTGTGTGTGTGTGTGTGTGTGTGTGTGTGTGTGTGTGTGTGTGTGTGTGTGTGTGTGTGTGTGTGTGTGTGTGTGTGTGTGTGTGTGTGTGTGTGTGTGTGTGTGTGACAATGAGAGCGAGAGAGAGAGAGAGAGAGAGAGAGAGAGAGAGAGAGAGAGAGAGAGAGAGAGAGAGAGAGAGAGAGAGAGAGAGAGAGAGAGAGAGAGAGAGAGAGAGAGAGAGAGAGAGAGAGAGAGAGAGAGAGAGAGAGAGAGAGAGAGAGAGAGAGAGAGAGAGAGAGAGATGCATTGTAAACACATACACATGGAACACAAGACATTCAGGTAGTATTTGTTCCTTTTATTGAGGCTCAACAGACACACGTCTGCATGTTAAGCCTCAATAAAAGGACCTGTGTACTGCACAGCGAGGAAACCAGGAGATATATTATACTGACACTGATACAGCGTTCCATAGAAAATGACTTTGCATGTACTATTAGTGATCTTGTTTCTCTCGCACGCAATTTCG
Organism: Phymorhynchus buccinoides; assembly: GCA_017654935.2. Lineage (NCBI taxonomy): Eukaryota > Metazoa > Mollusca > Gastropoda > Neogastropoda > Raphitomidae > Phymorhynchus > Phymorhynchus buccinoides. Next base: position 18,314 of record JAGGCT020001079.1, on the reverse strand, counting down.
CACACAGGAAATGAAGCTTAGGCCCTCTATGTTAACATGCATGTCGCACGCACACCTGAATGGCTTGTGCTTCACGTGCCTACGATTGGTCCTGGTGGTCATCTAATTATTTTCAAGTAAACACATACAATAAATGAGTTTCAATAGCATTGGAATATCATGCTACAGCTTAGTCTTAGGTGGGGGCATTTGCACTGGCTCTCTACTGCTGCAGCTAAAGGGATTGGTTGACACTTTGGGAACCTTCCTAAACGCCAGCTGTCCTCAAATCCCTTTGGCCGAGAGAGTGGAGAAAGGGTAGACTTCTCCGCTATAAACAAATTGATTTATGTCACAATAGGGCCTGACGAAAAGTGTGTAAGACACTTAAAAATTCGCTGCAAACTAGAATATGGGCGTTTGTGTTCTTTAATTTTTTGCGTAAAGACATTTTATCCCAGCCCGCTGGAATAGCAGCTGCCCCCTCTTGCTATCAGGCTATCAGGGTGGGAAACGTACGAAATGGCAGGCGTACGGTAATATCATTACCTGTTGTAGTCAGCGCCAACAATGCTCCTACCGTTGACGGCCAGGATTCGATCCCCGACTCTAATGTGTCCACACAGCGCCGCGGGGGTGCCGGGCAGCACGTTGCGGACGTAGATCCCCGGTAGCTTGAGGGGCGTGTACTGCACAGCGAGGAAACCAGGAGATATATTATACTGACACTGATACAGCGTTCCATAGAAAATGACTTTGCATGTACTATTAGTGATCTTGTTTCTCTCGCACGCAATTTCGCACACAGGAAATGAAGCTTAGGCCCTCTATGTTAACATGCATGTCGCACGCACACATAGCCTACACACGCGCACTCAGAGAAATATGACGCTTGTACCACTTATACCCCCATACACACAGACCGACAAGCAGATAGATACAATGTTAAACTTTTTATCACGAACATTACGGGGTTTTGTGGGGTTTTTTTTGGGGTTTTTTGGGGTGGTGGTGGTGATGTACACATTTTATTCTCTCCATTATTAACTCACTAAACGAACACATGCATGCACAAAAACGCGTCATAAAAATAAGAGAGAGAGAGAGAGAGAGAGAGAGAGAGAGAGAGAGAGAGAGAGAGAGAGAGAGAGAGAGAGAGAGAGAGAGAGAGAGAGAGAGAGAGAGAGAGGGAGAGAGAGAGGAGAGAGAGAGAGAGAGAGAGAGAGAGAGAGAGAGAGAGAGAGAGAGAGAGAGAGAGAGAGAGAGAGAGACGATGAAAGGCTTCCGTGTGGCAGTCATCAGCCAAATGTAAGATGATAACCCAATGCCCTTAAATTAATACATCTGAAACTTTGACATACTAAGCTTATTATGGGTCAATGAACTCTACCCCATCCATCATCGTCTCTGCTCTAAATATTTGTATAGAGCCGCAAATTTGTGACTCGAGAGCTTCGGCTACTGCGAATATTACTGTAATATGTTTCAAGCTTATCATCTGCAATATTTTCTGTAGAGTATTTAGTCAGTTGGGTTTTAAACAAGAGCCAATTGGCCTTATCGTATATGAACTTGGGAGTGGAATCTTGTTCTATTGAGCTTAAGTTTAAAGATATTGGTTTATGATCTGATTGTGGATCTACTAACGGGGTCAATGTGTGGTTATTTAGCAATTGTGGACTAGCTAGGGTTATGTCTATGGCAATCAGAGGTGGGAACTTTACCATAGGTTGTAGGAAAATACATATTTAGAAAAAACGGCTGAACGGATTTTCGTTCATATTTTCAGAATGTACTGAAAAGTAGATTTGCAACACTTCCGGTATAAAACCGAACCGAAAGTATGAACCGGAAGTGCCCCAACTATGGTCAGGCAGCTTTTATTTGGTTCACGGAATAGCCAAAACAGGAAGTCACAAGACTAACTATTGGATTTTGTAGCCCTTACTCTGGCCCAGGTCTGAAAGTAGTTTGTTGACGATATGTTAAATAGTTTGTAAGTTATTCAAATTTATGTAGGCCCTACATTTGGTTGTGTCACTTTCACTGATTCCCATAGGCTATATCGATTTTTTAAATTGTCATCCAATTTCGCTGCAATTCGCTGGAAAATTGGAAGACACTATTCAAATGCCATATTTCCAATATTAAACCGATTGATCCAAATTCGGCGGAAATATGGCCTAAAATGGCAAATTTTGGCAAAACGTTATTCTTCGATAACTTGGAAACGGCTGCACAGAATACTTTCATTTTTTTCAGTGTTTACTAAAGAGTAACATTGCAATACTTTCGCTATAAATTCGAACCGGAAGTGGTGACTAAAATTGGTAAATATGGCAAAATTGTACCATTGAATAAATTGCAAATGGCTGTTTAGGAGGAGAATCCTGTTTGCTCTCAAAGGCTCTCTAGTTATTATTATTATTATCATTATTATTATTATTATTATCATTATTATTATCATTATTATTATTATTATTATTATTATTATTATTATTATTATTATTACTATTACTATTATTGTTGTTAAGGTTTTGAAGAGGTTGCTCACCATGCCGTCGATGAGGCCCATGCCCAGGCGGGAGCCCTCCTTCAGGAGGGTCAGGGTGAACACCTCCCCGGTGATCTCTCCTCTGGTGCTGCAGTCCCTGTAGCCGGGCATCTTGTGCCGGTACCGCACCCTGGGTGGGATGTCACCCGACTGGCTGGGGTCGCTGTCATAGCCTTAGAAGAAAAAACAACAACAACAACAACAACAAACGTTAAAATTCCATCTCCATGTCCTTGTTGTGACGATAGTGTTTAAGTGCTCCGGCTGTTCAAGTCTTATAAGAAACAACAACAACAACAACAACAAAGAACGTTAAAATTCCATCTCCATGTCCTTGTTGTGACGATAGTGTTCAAGTGCTCCGGCTGTTCAAGTCTTATAAGAAACAACAACAACAACAACAACAAAGAACGTTAAAATTCCATCTCCATGTCCTTGTTGTGACGATAGTGTTTAAGTGCTCCGGCTGTTCAAGTCTTATAAGAAACAACAACAACAACAACAAAGAACATTAAAATTCCATCTCCATGTCCTTGTTGTGACGATAGTGTTCAAGTGCTCCGGCTGTTCAAGTCTTATAAGAAACAACAACAACAACAACAAAGAACGTTAAAATTCCATCTCCATGTCCTTGTTGTGACGATAGTGTTCAAGTGCTCCGGCTGTTCAAGTCTTATAAGAAACAACAACAACAACAACAAAGAACGTTAAAATTCCATCTCCATGTCCTTGTTGTGACGATAGTGTTCAAGTGCTCTGGCTGTTCAAGTTAAGTCAAGTCAAGTCAAGTCAAGAAATGTTGATTTATCTCTATACAGACAAATTGCATTCGAGTGCAAACACAGGATTACCAAAAAATAGAACACAATATATTATTATTTAAGGGTCTAAAAACAGTCACAAGAACTAATACGTCAACCATATTGCACCCACAAAATTAACAATCCGTATACTAGGAACACATTGCACCACGTTGGGATGATCCCTGGAGTCTTTTAGCTTAGCCAGGGTACGAAAACAACATCTGCATGACCTCCATTTGTGAGGAGCACAGACAAGTCACACAGATAGAGAGAAAGAGAGAGAAAACGAAAACGAAAACGAAAACGAAAACGAAATTTTATTTAACCAGGGAACATGAGATAAGCAAGTTATATGCTTTTTTCCACCCAGCCCTGGGGAAAAAAATAAAAAATAAAAACAACAAAATAATTTGTACATGCAGAAATGAGAATAAAAGGGAGGGAGGATGGGGGGAAGAGGCACAGAGGGGGATAAGGATGGGGAAATTTTGGAATTTAAAGTACAGGAAAAAAAAAAAAAAAAAAAAAAGGAGAGAGAGAGAGAGAGAGAGAGAGAGAGAGAGAGAGAGAGAGAGAGAGAGAGAGAGAGAGAGAGAGAGAGAGAGACTTTCAAAAATGCTGTAAGTATGACCGAATGATTCAATCAGTAATGGCTTTTAAATAAATACTGAAAGGAATGCGTGGACAAAGATGAAGATACTGATGGAAGCATAGTTATGAAAGCTGCATTCATCTCCATTAGATGAGTACTGGCTTGAATAGCATCCATCGGAAATGCTTCGTCTTAGTGCTTTGGTTTCTTCTTCTTCTTCTTCTGCGTTCCCAGGCCATATGGCCATAATGGGTAAGGTACGTATGTGTCCGGTTTTCAGGTTTCACTGGTCTCCCCGCTGCGCACAGCCGACACATTCCGATTTCGGAGGAGCTCAAGGGAGAAAAGTTATTTGGGAGATTGTTTTTGTAAAAAAAAGGCAGGAGAATGGGCCAATAAGTCAGAAAGATAGTAGACGACAGAAAGCAAAAGAAAAAGGCAGAGTCAAAGAGAGTGGCAGATTAGAGGAAGTTACAAGCACAGAACTTCCAGAAGGTGGGGGGACTATTTTTACGAAAGACCCCCCGGTATCCCCACGGGGAATTTGGTTTCTTGTTTCCTGATAAATTGAATCAAACGCACGAGCAGTACTCACCATTGATCAAAGGGTCATTGGCCACATCCTCCAGAGGCAACACTCTGAGATGACCAGAACTGCCGCTAGGTGCCGCTTCCTTTAGCACGTCTATGTAAATGTCATCCGGGAAGTTTTCCACCGTCACGTGACCGCTGTCTGGCTCCTGGTGAATATCCACTTTGGCGGCTCCCGATTTGCCTTGCTTCCTCGCGGCATCTTCTCTTTCCTGGCTAAAAACGCTGGTAGACAAACGGTGGCGAAACTCCGAAGGATCGTGAGAAGACACTTGAGCCATAAGCGGCACACTCGTACTCGTCTGCACGAAAACGTCATCCGAAACAGCAGAGTCTGAAATAGTACCGGACAAATCCTCTGAAGGGATTTCCAGCGGGGGTACCTTGTTCATAACCCGCTTGTCTTGCAACGACAGAGGCCCGTTTGTCGCAATCACGCCATTGACGGGCCTCCGTCTAGGGTCCAGACCTTTGGGATCCAACGGTAGAACTGGCGACCTCAAGTTCTGCATCGTATTCGAATCCTGAGGAAGGACTCGCTTACCATCAGAAACGCTGTTGTGTAAAACATTGGTATGTTTATGATAAGGAGGAGGCTCTCGTCTTAAACTGGACTGCGGTTGCGCTTCACCAGAATTAGATAAAGTTCTGTGATCTACCAATAAACTCGCGGAGTCTTTGTGATCCTTCGGTCTGTTGTCATTACCGTGATGAGAGGGCACGCTGTAGTGCGGGGTTCCGGCGCTCTGAGTCAAACGTTCCGGAAGCTTGTTATTATGCTCCTGCCTCGAACGAACAATCCCGTCACTGACACTCACACCTTTGTTACCGCCGCCGTGGGAAGAAGCTTTGTTCACCGTAGCGTAGTCCGGCACGTTCTTGAACGACACTTTGGAGCTGCCGTTTCCCGCACGAGCTCGAGGACTGAGGACGCTCGCGGCCAGTTTAGGCTCCAGAGGGAAAGGCTGTACAGGGGGGTCAGCGAACTGGATGGTGGTGGTAGTGGTGGTGGTGGAGCTCCTGGGAGGTAGCTTAGGAGGTAGAGGTGGCGGGGTCTCGTCGTCGTCGTCATGAGCTCTGTGGCGCTGAGGGAGGGGAGGGCTTTGGTGGTCCCGCGCGCCCTTCCCGCTCACCTTGGACTGTTGCGGAGGGAGGGGCGGCGGGGGTGGCGACGGCATGGATGGCGGGGGTGGGGGTGCTCCTTTGTTGAGGTGCTGCTGGTGCGGGTTGTGGCTGAGGCTGGCGGAGACGTTTGAGGCGAGGAAGGTGTCCCGGGGGTCAGTGGCGGCGCTGGT
>JAGGCT020001079.1:0-5000 GCA_017654935.2 Phymorhynchus buccinoides | reverse complement strand
TGCCTCGCCTGGAGCCCCGAGCGGAAGCTCTGGGCAGCGAGCTCGTTGTGGAGGCGCACCACGTTTGACAGCCAGCACAGCAGCTCCAGCAGAGGGTCCCCCTCACTGCCCTCACCGTCATCCGCCTGCTGCCCGCTGTCCCCGGGGACTGCGTACAGCTTGCTGCGAGAGGAGAAGGCACCTTCATTAAGTCTCCTTTACCATGAACGATGAACACATTTTTAATGTCATGAACTCAAGGTTCTTATGACATGGACGATGCACAATACTGTTTCCCGCCAAAACAACAACAACAACAACAACAACAACAACAACAACAACAACAACAACAACAGCAACAACAACAACTAAAAAAGAGAATAGTAATACATTTTGAAAAGGTGAAATACAAGCAAAAAGGCAACCACAAATCAAAACAATTCAGAAGAAAAAAAAGTACCCTTTGCAGTTAGCGAGTGTGTACAATCCAGTGATGTCCCGAGGTTTAAAGTCACAGGACATAGTCCTATTAAGTTTGAAAGTGTCCTATTCTGTTCCTCCATGTCATGACAAATGTCCTATTGGATTTTAGCACCGGCAGACGTTTGTTCTATTGATTTCTGAAGGAGCCAGGACACATTTTGTCCTAGTGATTTGTTGTGGGTGGGTGGGTTTCAGGACACTTTTCCATCCTCGGTTCATCACTGCAATGCTGTAACATTGTTAAAGACACACTGACGCACCACGATTAAGTCCCTTGTTGTTTTTCTGGGTAGCTGTAACCCACGTATAGATGTCCCCAACTTCAAATTGAGGCTGCTCTTTAAAATGATGTTTCGGTTTGAATTTGGGGGCATTTATATGGGAGTCAGACCTGGTCAAATCAAGATTTCTTTCCAGTTATAAGAGGGAAAACCCGTGAAACCCGTGACTTTGACACGTGATCTGGTGGGTCTTTAATGCGCTAACTTTGAATGTGACGAGGGCTGCCTCCGCTGCGTGTCCCCCCAAACACGGTATGTTGAATGCATTTCAAAAGTGCATGATTTTGCAAATTATCCCTATGTTTTATTGCTAGGTAGACAATAGTCGAATGGTTTAATCCTTTCGTCGCCAGCCATTTTTCAGCCAAAAAATACCATTAAGCTTACCTGCAAATTGGGAATTCCTCTGTGTCATGTATAACATTAGGCCTATCCTTACCTCCCAAAATTAAGAAAATAGGGTCTTCAAATAACAGGTCCTGATTTGATGCCTTTTAGTGACATGGGTGTTAAACCATTGTGGTGCATAAAAGCGACATTGGCGGTGAAAGGGTTAAAAGAGGAAAAATGGAGATGCATGCAACGAGATACTCATCTGGTAATAATCTGCGCTCGTTTGCTTGCCTAAATAAATTGACACTTCTACAAAGATTAAACACCACTTCAACGTGCCTCAGTGGGTAATATTGAGCAAATGGAATCGGTGTTCCTTAACTTTTGTTGTTGATGTCTGTATTTTTGCTTACCGTATTGGCAAAATGTGCCTTTAATCTTTCAAACAATTTCCTTTTGAGCTCCTCAGAAATCGGAACGTGTTCCCTGAATACAACGTGGGGACCATGAAACTGAAGACCGGACACGTGTGTATGTCGCCCGTTAAGGTCCAGCCACACACACGTCCGCTAAAATCGTACGACTGTGCGATCCGATTCGATCACGTGATCTCGATGCGCCAATCACGTTAGCGTAGAGTGGCACAGTGGTAGCGCGTTCGCTTCGTGTCAAGTAAACCCGCGTTCGAACTTGGGTACAGGGGATTTTTCCTCTCACTTTGCACTAGGCCTTACGGTCTGAACGTGGAGTCTTTCGGATGAGACGATAAACCGAGGTCCCGTGTGCTCATGCATTTAGCACACGTTAATCCCAGTGGCAACGAAAAAGTTGTCATTTGGTCAAAATTTACCCCCTCCCTTCCTTCCTCATCAGTCACACAAAAATCGCATTCAAAAAAAAAAATTAAAATTGGGTGGCGCGCCTCTGGCTGCGACGTTCTCTCCAGGTGGGAGCAACCCGAATTTCACAGACACCTCTGTGACTATAATGTACCTAACCTAACCTAACCTAACATTACTTTCTTCTTGGAGACCACGTGATTGAATCGTATCGTACAGTCGTACGATTTTAGTGGACGTGTGTCTGGCTGACCCTTTAAGGCCATTATGCTCTGGGAATACAAGACAAGAAGAAGAAGAACCTTTCTGGTCTGCTTTTTTGTTTGTTTGTTTTCCTTTTTCGGTCAGTGGAAATATCATGGGGCAAAAGCCCAATAAATTCCGTGCTTGTCAGCCGGAACCACCCCCAAGTATCTACCCCCGTGGTCCTCTTCTTTGTGGAGTTCGTGACGGTTGATTTGCTTTCCTTTCTGCTGCACAGCGATCCCCTACCCCCTCGAAGGACTTGACTCCCCAAACTCCCATAAAGACATTGGCCACTGCAACTAGGGTTATTAACGCCCTTGACGGCAAGAGTTAAGCCCTTGTTGATCAGTATCCAAAAGGGCATTCACCCTTGCAAAAGGCAGCCATGAAGTGGCCTCAAATAGGGCTGTTGGCGAGAGTTATGCCCTTTTGTGGGTCAGTACTCAAGCATCTCCCCCACCCCACCCACCAAGGGCATTCACTCTTCAAAAATGTGGTCGTTGCAATGGCCTATAGACATAATGGTCAGTGTGTGTGTGTGTGTGTGTGTGTGCGTGTGCGTGTGCGTGTGCGTGTGCGTGTGCGTGTGTGCGTGCGTGCGTGCGTGCGTGCGTGCGCGCGTGCGCGCGTGCGTGCGTGCGTGCGTGCGTGCGAGTGTGTGTGTGTGTGTGTGTGTGTGTGTGTGTGTGTGTGTGTGTGTGTGTGTGTGTGTGTGTGTGTCTGTCTCATGAGCGTCTTACCCCCTTCTTTGATTCAGTTTTATACCTGTTTCCATGTTTAGTTGGCCCTTGGTAAGGGGGAACACCCCAAACCATCCCAAACTCCTCATATCCAAGAGAGTGGGAATGCTCCTTGGGCAAGGCACCTCTCGCCATAAATACTTCTTTATTTGAGCATTCTAGAACAGCTGGTGTCGTAATCACGAACGTGTCTTAAACAATTCAAGACTGGTAGTAACACGTACATTCGTCTAAACTGACCAGTCGTTTTGCCAGTTTAGTCTAATCTACATTTTACTGTCCCCGTGTTAACCGTTTAAGACTCATTCATGATGACGGAGCCGGATGTTTTCTCTGCTGCCTGGAGGCCACGGTCAGACACGACCCGAGTACAGTGCACCAGGGCGTGTAATCACGAGTGCGTCTTAGACAGGCAACACGGGTAATAGTATGTAAATTGGACTAAACTCGCACAACGATTGGTTGCTTTAGCCTAATTACATACTACTACTACTACTACTACTACTACTACTACTACTACTACTACTACTACTACTACTACTACTACTACTACTACTACCCGTATTGACTGTCTAAAACGCGCTCATGGTTGCACGCCCAGAGGCTGAGTCTGTTCCCGTGCAAGGTATTGAGGGGCATTTGCCAGAAGCTGCTATATGTGACCTGTCACCACAAAGTGAGTCGTGGTGTCCCAGAGGTAACGTTTGAGTTATTAACACATTGTTCTTCAGCATTAAAGACCCACCACGTCACGTACCAAAATGACGTTTTTTCCTCTTATAGCTGGTAAGAAATCTTAAGAAATCTTCCCAGCATAAGAGGGAATGTGACACCTGACGTGGGGGTCTTTAATAAAAGAGTTTTCCAACAAACCAAACATTTTGTAAACTTTGGTTGCTAAGTTATGAAGATTTGAAGTCGTATGCTCAAGGAATCGACGAAATGAAAACATGCAACCGGAAAGTTTCAAAATGTGAAGAAAACCACCAGATGTTTCTGATATAAAACACACTTTTAAGGCAGAAAGGATCGGTTTTTTACACTTCAATACTTTTGTGTGAGGTAGATAAAGACCTATTGTTCAATAATAAGTCAATATCTGAGAACTGATGATTTGACCCCCTTCCACCTAAAATTGCCCCTTGGGGGGTAAATGAGCTAGGGACAACACGACTCATTTTGTGGCGACTGGTCACATAAATTATATTCTTCTTGGGCAAAAAGACTAAAGGAGGTTGGTTGAACCTTCCAGCGTTTACCCGAGGAAAATCATAGTGCCTTTCCGGCTTTGAACCTTCGACTTGGGGCAATGGGTGGATGCCTCGTGCCTCCATACGGGGAGCTGGACGACCCCGCTCCTTCCACACGAGTCTCTCCCCGTGGGGATACGGGGAGTGTGTGAGTGTGTGTGTGTGTGTGTGTGTGTGTGTGTGTGTGTGTGTGTGTGTGTGTGTGTGTGTGAGTGTGAGTGTGTGAGAGGGGGGTTATTTCGTACAACTAGTGGCCCCACGTTCTGGAAGTTCTGTGCTTGTAACTTCCTCTAATCTGTCACTCTCGTTGACTCTGCCTTACCCCTTTGCTTTCTGTCATCTACTATCTGAACTATTGGCCCATTCTCCTGCCAACACATAGCAAAACATGAACCGCGTACTTACTTTATGCGAGTATTTTTTGTAGCATTTTGTTAGAAGACAAAACTATTTTATAATAAAGGGACAGAGAAAAGGGGGGGGGGGGGGGGGGGGGGGAGGGAGTGCATCTTGTTTATTATTATTAACTAGCAAATTTTGTTTGTTGTTTCGTTTGTTTAGTCATGGCCATTATACCCATAATCCCAATTTGTCCCCAAAGAAACCCCACCTGATGTTGAAAGATTTTAACACACAAAAATCTAAATAAGCAAAGGGAAATAAGCTGATACAGCAGACTATTAATTACAAAACCACCGTTACTTTTGAAGAGTTACGCTTAACACTTGCTCAGCTCACTTCTTGTGTTCTCTTCCCATTCGCAGCGCACTTTCTGTAAAGTCAAATCAAGCAGCGGCACTTACTGACAGAATGTAAAAGCGCTTGTAATAATGTTTTCGTTTGTTTTTG
>JAGGCT020000107.1:0-16727 GCA_017654935.2 Phymorhynchus buccinoides | reverse complement strand
AAATCAAAAATCTCGTATCTCGATTTTTGGGGGGTTTGAGTGATAAGATTACAATAGTCAGCTCTCTATTTTTCCCGCCACCCTTCCACCCCCTCCCCCAAAAGCTTGTATCCTAACGACTTTTCTATCTGGGGTAAATTATTGTGAAAATTAGAAGAAAAACTGTAAGTCCCAAATTCAGATCTAGTTAAGGACAATAAACCTCGTATCTTTGTTCTTTTGGTCTATTTTTTTTTTTTTTTAAAGTAATGTTAAACAAAATACGGATAAATTCCAATGTCTTTGAACAACTTTGCATCATTAGGGTAAATCAATCGTGGTCAAAAGCGGTAATTTTTAAAACATTGTTCTCAAAACTACCAAAAATTGAGAACAAGGTTTATTGAATTTCACCCGACGATTGTATTAGTGATTACAGCACACTGGAATCCAAACTGTGTCGACACGCCACGCACAAACCACATTCGTACCTGCAAGGAGAGAACTGGCTGTTGTGCGGTGTTGCCGCTGGTGCCTTAGGGTACATGATGTAGTTTCCCTGGCTGGCGCCTCAGGGACGATCAGTGCCATAGGGGCGGCACTTCAGCCTCGTCTTGTCGTGCTGGAGAGGAAGGTTCGGGGAGGTGGGGGGGGGTGGCGAGTAAACTCAGTAAAACAGTAGTCAAGTCAAGTCAAGTCAAAAATGTTATTTCCATATGGGAAATTGTCAGTGGAAATCCGCTTAATCGGCCACTTTGTGGGACCAGGAAAAATATGGCTGATTAAAGCGATTTGGCGATAAACGAACATCGAGATACTGTATGACGCAATGATGCAAGTCAAAAGCAATGACGTCAAATTAAATTGTTGCCAGTTCAAATTCAAATTCTTTCCCTTTTTTTCCGAGTGTGTGGTGTGTGTGTGTGTGTGTGATGTGTCTGTGTGTGTTTATTAATCCACCAACTAGACCAGAAACACGAGTAAACGACAATGATTTTGTTTATTGAGTGATTTTAACGCCATGCAGGGTCTCTCAAGTGACAAACAGCTCACCCTTCCAACTTCACACTCAACCATGTAAACGTCAAAAGCGTGTTGTCATTTGTCTGTTGCCCCTCTCAAAAAAGGGGTAAAGAGGAAAAATGTAGAGAGAAAAAGTGGCCAATAAAGCGAAATTGAAGGCTCAGCTTTAGGCCGTAAAAAACGAACAAAAATAACACATGCTTAAGAAGAAAACTCTGTTCCAGAGGAAATGTCAGATTAAGCGGGCTTTGGCCGATATCCGCGGACCAATTAAACGGATTCCACTGTATAAGCAAATGACATGCTTTTTCTCAACAAGTCCGTAGTGTGTGTGTGTGTGTGTGTGTGTGTGTGTGTGTGGGTGTGTTGTGTGTGTGTGTGTGTGTGTGTGTGGGGTGTGTGTGTGATGACGACGAGAGGAGAGAGATGAGAGAGAGAGAGAGAGAGAGAGAGAGAGAGAGAGAGAGAGAGAGAGAGGAGAGAAAAACAAGATAGAAAAAAAAGAAAAGAAAAGTGTGTGTGCGTGTGTGGGTGTGTACGCGACGTGAGTGGTGTAATGAGTGTTAAGACTCACAGAGAGAGTGTGTGTGAGTGTGTGCATGTGTGTGTGTCTGTGATTGTGGCGAGTGCAGTGCAACTCCTGCAAGTATGGATGTATATATGCATGAGATGTTTGATGTTTACATGGTCCAAGTGCATGAGGCAGGGTGCATGGGTGCACCTACACAAAATGAAAAAACCCTGAAAAGCCGGGGGTCCAGGGGTAAATGTCCCCCTGCAAGCTGAAGGCAAAAAAAAAACACAAAAAAAAAAAAAAAAAAAAAAAAAAATGATATATGCAGGTATTTTAGTTTGCTTTTTCCACAATTTATACAACTAGCTTATTTCAAAAGAGTTTGAAAAAATACAATAGACACACAAAGATCTTGTTTGAGAATACAAAAAAAAGAAACCCTTTCTGGTTAAAATTCAAAAACAGGAAATCTTGTATATCAGGAAAAGTTGCACCCATGTGGTGTGTGTGTGTGTGTATCTCTGTGTCTGTGCGCGCCGCGCACATTATCTCATGAGCATTACTCACCGGCGAGCCAAAGTTGTGTCCCGCCTCGTGAGCGAAGGTGAGTTGGGAGATGGGGTTGGGGACGGTGCGGCCAAAGTTGATGATGGTGACAATGCCGGTGTTAAAGCTCTCCTTGGTGTCGCGGTTGACATACACATGGCGCCCACACACACCGACATTGGGATCTGAAACGGACACACCACAGTAAGTCAGTCATTGATCATTATCTCAGTGATGTCCCAAGGCCCCAGTCATAAGCCATTGACCTATTCAAATTGAAAATGTCCTATTGTTGGCTCTCCCTGTCAGGACAAATGGCCACGCTTTCGTTACTTGTTGATTTCTGCAAGAGCCAGGACAATGTCCAATTGATTTATTTTATCTCAGGACAGTTCCTGTCCCTATCACTTTTCGATCCTCGGTACATCACTGTTATTGCATTATCTTCTCATACTGTGGAAACCTCCCTATTAAGTGTAGTAGGGTGCAGTTTAACGCCATAGTGCGTCAGGCCAACGTTAGCTGGTCAGTCACGAGGAAGATGGTCAGTCATGAGGAAGATCCCAGACTCGCGTGCCGGTTGGTCAGCATTGATTAACTTTGAACTGATTGGCTAATCGGTGCTCCCCCTCTCCCTTGTTTGACTAGCCGTAGTGTCTCTCTTTTGAATTCAGACCGGCGGCGACGAAGTTAAGTTGTAGGCCTACCTTTGGTTGAAGCTGTTTTGAGACTGACTTTGGCGATAGCCAATGCTGTGAGTATATTTGAACATTTAAATTGTTATTGTGTTGTTTATGTGATGCTAGAATATTATAAACATGTGCCTATGTTCAGTAGATTAATATTATGGTCGTATTATGCATTTCCTACGATCGCGGCAAATCGGTAAAGTGGCAAAGAGCAGTTTGATCTAATCATCAAATGTTGGATTTATCTTTCTAAAACTAACTTGCTTACTGAGGCGATGATGACGGAAAGGACTTTGATCTAGATCTTCAGGCTTTCAAACCGGCTTTGTGTAATTAGCCTCCATTGTGCAGGCGTTGTGTTGATAAAACAATGTTGCTCGCGCTGTGAGCCCCATCGCCGGATAATTGTCGGCTAGTCAAGAATTAATGACTGCGCGCTGCGGAATCTATCTCTCTCTCTTCCCCCCCCCCCCCCCCCCACCCCCCCACCCCCCCACCCACCACCCCCCCCCCCCCCCCCCCTTTCTCTCTGTCTCTACATTCTCACATTATCAGTTGCGTGTTTCTGTTTTGCATTTGTGTTGTTTCATTTGAATATCATGCTGATTGATTTGCTTTGGGGACGAAACTTTTGTTGTTTGATGAAAGCACACATTTTGATGTAAAATTGTTTCCATGTTGTGTCAGATGGTGAAACTGGGTTTTTGTTCTAGAACCACTAATGTGTGTAAGCGATTCACCGATACACATGATTGGTTCTACAGTTACGCAATGATGGTTATTGTGGCGACTTACGCCGACTCATCTTAGCTAGTCTAGTTAATGGCTGGATGGATAGGATCGTAGCATGTCATTACGACAGGCCTAATCATGTGATGAGATTTCTTGCTAGGCCGCAATGGCTAGCCGAGTTTTACAGTCACGCGTTCCTCTTTCTTGGTGCCCCCCCTCTTTTCTCTCTTTACTCATTTCCTTGTCTCTCTTCTGCCTCCCCTCCCCTTCTCCTCAATGCCTTTATCTCTTTTCATGTTATTGTTTTGTTGTCTCATTTTGCAGCTATTATTTTACTGGTTAACCGTGTTGAGTATTATTATGCTTGCAAGCACTTGTTTGGGGTTGTGAAGCTTTGGCTTGATTTTGGGGTATTACATGATGTGTAACTATTTTTGACAGCCTCTTCACGTGTAATGGCAGTTACTGATATGCAACAAATGCTAGGTAACTATTAGACCCGAGGGCTACAAAAGATGAGTTTTGAGTTACACATAGGTTTTTGGATACCAATCACCGAGTCATGTTGACACTTTTGAGGAAGTAGACACTTAGTCTATGTGATTGGTATAGGTGATGGTTTATTATCTTTTTCTTCATTCAAATGTTGTTTAGTAGCTTAGTTTTCATTCTTACTTTTCTTAATAAAACAATTTGGGGTATGGATTAAGTTGTGCGTGTGTCATCTATTTTGGACTTGATCAGTCTAGCCACTATCAGTTTGTTAAGACACATTAGCACCAGTTATGGTTCTATCTTTGCCACTCAGTAGCCGAGTATGGCCAATAATAATAATAATAATAATAATACTGGTTATTTATAGAGCGCTTAACTCCCTTTGCAGGGTGCTCAAAGCGCTGAACAAAGGCCTAAACACTAACATACAGATAAACACCAAGCCAAGAATAATCAACATGAAGACAAGTATCAATGAATATAAACATTAAAAATAAGTGAGACTGTTAATACAAAATACATGTATTAATCTCTCTCGCCCTCCCTCAATAAGCACCCCTTATATTAGTGGGTTGGATCGCAGGCTAGATAGGCCTGTCTGTAGCGAGTCTGTTGACTGGTAGGCTCACTAGGTTTGTGTATAAAATATACATGGGTGTCACATAATCGGTTTGCATTGCAGATTCCGAAAATAGTGGTAGGATCCTGATCAGTGTGTTTGTTGATGACGACATATTTATGCATGTATACTGGGTTGATGCTTATGCCTGGCTCTGTGTATTTTCCAGGTGTGCTTTGTTGGGAAGAAAACACAATAAATACGCCTACTACCCCACGTAGTGCCTGTGACTGTCACTGAGTGCGAGACTGTCCTGTCCTTATAACATAAGACCTTCCCTATTACGACTCCCTCTCACTTAAGACCTATACTTCTCTGAGACATTGCCCTTCTATGTAAGTATTAAAATGACCTCTCTATTACAATCCCTTCCACTCAAGACCTTATTTTGGATGTTTTTTTCAAGTCATTAATAGGGAGGTTCCATTGTATTTACAGATACTGACAAAAGTCAAGGGGACACATTGATCATTATCTTATTATCACTTCTTGCTGGCTGTCCATCAATTCTCATCTCTAAGCTCCAACGGGTCCAGAATAATGCTGCTCGTCTCATTTCTCTGCTCCCCTAGGTACGATCATATCACTCCGGTTCTTCGTTCTCTACATTGGCTCCCAGTTCAATCACGTATTGACTACAAAATTCTCCTCCTTGCCTTCAAGTCACTGAATGATCAAGCTCCCCTGTATCTCTCTGATCTTCTTCATCTCTATGTCCCAGCTCGCCAACTACGTTCGTCTTCTGATTCTCGTCTCCTTTCCATTTCCTCCATCCGTCTCAAATCTGCTGGCCAACGTTCTTTTTCTTGTCAAGCACCATCTCTGTGGAATTCTCTGCCTTCTCCTCTCCGACACTCCAACTCAGTCTCCTCATTCAAAACCTCTCTTAAAACCCATCTTTTTCCTGCTGCGCCCTAAATATTTGATCAGTTGTCTATCGTTGTGTGCACGTGAGGGAAGATTGAATAAGAGGTTTGTGCTGTGTTTTGTGGTGCGTGTGTGTGTGTGTGTGCTGTGTGTGTGTGTGTGTTGTGTGTGTGTGAGCATGAATGTGTGCATACATGTGTGCTTGTGTGTATTTTGGTTTTGTGTGTTGTGTGTGTCTGTGTCTGTGTGCGTGTCTGTGTGTCTGTCTGCGTGCGTACGTTGTGTGTGAGGGTGTTTGTGTATGTGTGTTGGTGTATGTGGTCAGTCCATGCGGCTCGGTTGCTGTGGCTTACTGAATGGGGTATGAACGAGTTGGCATCGATAATCGTGTGCAATGTGTGTGTGTGTGTGTGTGTGTGTGTGTGTATGCATGTGCGTGTGCGTGTGTGTGTGCGTGTGTGTGTGTTGTGCGTGTGCGTGTGCGTGTGTGTGTGTGTTAGAGAGAGAGAGAGTTGCTTTGTATATGCGCTGTTGCTGGTTGGTGTCACTCTTGAATGCTGTTTTTGTTGTCTGTTGATGAATAATTGATTGTAAAGCGCTTTGGGCTCATCTGAGGTAAAGCGCTATATAAATGTACTATTATTATTATTATTATTATCTTTTTATATCTACAGACACTGACAAAAGTTAAGGGGACACACCACAGTAAGTCAGTCATAGATCATTATCTTATTATTTTCTTATATCTACGAAAATTAACTCATTCGCATCGCAACGATTTTGAATTATTAAAAAAACCTCACAAATCACTCCAGCCATTCACACAAACAAAACGTACATAAACAAAATGGAGAAATGAAGGAAGATTATGGGGTTTTACTTCAGGTTTAGACATAGGGAAGTGGTAGATCAGACTTTTTTTTCATATATAGAGTTTATAAAGAAAAACTCTCAACACCGATTGGTTTCCCCACAACAAACCACTACAAAAGTAAATTTAGACTTAGAGACAAAATTGTGGTCTGAGGAAGCGAAGCGAGTTTAGAAGTGACCAAGGTATGGTGTGCACACAGATTTACTTCCCTTGAAGCAAATGCATCAAACTGACAGTTATCTATTAATTCCGGATATATATGGCCGGAACGACTTGAATGAGTTATGGGGACACACCACAGTAAGTCAGTCATTGATCATTATCTTATTATCTTTTGGTATCTACAGACACTGACAAAAGTTAAGGGGACACACCACAGTAAGATAATTAATCATTATCTTATTATCTTCTTGTATCTACAGACGCTGACAAAAGTTAAGGGGACACACCACGGTAAGTCTGTCATTGATCATTATCTTATTATCTTCTTGTATCTACAGACACTGACAAAAGTTAAGGGGACACACCACGGTAAGTCTGTCATTGATCATTATCTTATTATCTTCTTGTATCTACAGACATTGACAAAAGTTAAGGGGACACACCACGGTAAGTCGGTCATTGATCATTATCTTATTATCTTCTTGTATCTACAGACACTGACAAAAGTTAAGGGGACACACCACGGTAAGTCTGTCATTGATCATTATCTTATTATCTTCTTGTATCTACAGACACTGACAAAAGTTAAGGGGACACACCACGGTAAGTCGGTCATTGATCATTATCTTATTATCTTCTTGTATCTACAGACACTGACAAAAGTTAAGGGGACACACCACGGTAAGTCTGTCATTGATCATTATCTTATTATCTTCTTGTATCTACAGACACTGACAAAAGTTAAGGGGACACACCACGGTAAGTCGGTCATTGATCATTATCTTATTATCTTCTTGTATCTACAGACACTGACAAAAGTTAAGGGGACACACCACGGTAAGTCTGTCATTGATCATTATCTTATTATCTTCTTGTATCTACAGACATTGACAAAAGTTAAGGGGACACACCACGGTAAGTCTGTCATTGATCATTATCTTATTATCTTCTTGTATCTACAGACACTGACAAAGGTTAAGGGGACACACCACGGTAAGATCATTATCTTTAAGCGGGAGTTTTTCGCCTAGCCGGCTGAATCATTTACTCTCGTCATTATTCTTTTGTTGGTGTGTTTCCAGTAGTGCTTGAGTTGCTGTTTTGTGTCTGTGTGTTCGTGATGAACTGCACATTATTTTGGGCTGTTTTCTGTGCCTCTCTGCCTCCGGACATGAGAGTAATTTGGTTTATTTTCTTGACGAGACTGGTTGGCTTGTTGGATTCTCCAAGCCAGCCATGTTTCCAGCACCGGCCAAACAACGCCATGCCTAAATTGCCTACCATCCCTTTTCTTCAGTCTCCCTCTTCCTTCCCTCTGCCTGACCACTACAAGCATGCAACACCCGTGCGTGCGCCACCACTCTGCCAGCTCCCCTCTCCCCCACTGCAGTACAGCCGCAATGCGTTACTGGCTGTACAACCTTCGACCCCTGACTCTGCCCTTGTTGCCACGCTACGTCATCTGTGTATAGGGATTAATCTTCCACGCACGCGAGGCTGCAGAGGAGGAAAAAGGAAGCAACGGAAGATTTCTGTCGTCTGCTCAATTCCTCGCCCTCCCCCTTCACCTACCAAACGGATGAGTATTTCTAACTTACTTACTGTTCCCGTTGCTTCGCCTACAAAAGATGCTAATTTTATTGTTGCCCAGTTTAACCCCCGTTCCGTTGGCGTCCCACAGAAACGTTCTTCTATTAATTATTTCATTGTAGAGAACGATGTTGATATTTTCTGCATCACTGAATCCTGGCTTCTGCCTTCGGGTGATGAAGCTAAATGCGCTGATCTCTCTCCCCCTGGCTACAAAACCATCTCCTATCCTCGCTCTTCACGTGGCGGAGGCATTGCCTTTGTCGTGCGTGAAAAACTGTGCCTCCATCTCACCTCTACCTCCCTCTTCCCCTTTCCACACTCCTCCTTTGAACTGGCCCAGCTCTCCGTTACTCTCCGTCAGCACTGCCTACAGCTTTTCTGCCTCTACCGCCCCCCTCCCAACAAGAAAAACAAACTTTCGGACTCCCTCTTCCTCGACGAGTTTCCCTCTTTGCTGGAGCACTGCAACACTATCAGCGGTGTTCCAATCATCATGGGCGACTTCAACATTCATGTTGATGTTCCCACTGACCCCCTCACCCTCCGCTTCACCGCACTGCTGGATGACTTCGACCTGCACCAGGCTGTGACCTTCCCCACCCACCAGAAAGGTCACACCCTTGACCTGGTTATCGTCAGGCGTGACGACGAAGATGTCCTGCGGTCTACTGCTCCTGACTCCTTCCTGGACTTTTCTGACCATCTCTGTGTTCTTTCCTGCCTCCGTTTATCTCGCCCTTCATGCCCTCCTGTGTATGCTGAGACCAGGAAAATCTCCTCCATCGACATCACTGCCTTCATGTCTGACCTCAGGGCCAGACTTGACTCATCTCTACAGCCTTCTGCCGACCAGCTCCACCACCTCCTGACCAGTCTACTCGACCTCCACGCCCCTGTCATCCGTCGCAAGATCTCCAGTAGGCCTCCATCACCGTGGTATGCTTCTGTGGCACCTGAGGTGACTCAGGGTAAACAAGAACGCCGCCGTGCAGAGCGCCAGTGGGTTAAGACTGGACTTGAAATTCACAAACAGATTTTTCGAGCCATGAACAAAATTGTGTCTGACATTATAGATAAGGCCAAATGCTCTTGTTTGAATGCCCAAATTCTCGCTTGTACCACTTCACGTCAATTGTTTAGTTTAGCCAACTCCCTCCTTGGTAAACCAAAGTCCACACCTCTACCTTCTTCTATCCCTGTGTCTGAACTCCCTCAACGTTTCTCTGATTTCTTTCACAGCAAGATAGCCACCATCCGCCACAATCTTGATTCTCAATCTGCTCCACCATCAACTGACTCTGTCCCTGATCCCTCCTTTTCTGGCAGTATGTGGTCTGAGTTCCGTTCTGTTTCCACTGATGAGGTTAAGAAGATTTTGACCCGAACTCAGACTAAAACCTGTGAACTAGACCCTCTACCTTCATCTCTCTTCTCCCAGTGTCTTGATGATCTCCTTCCTTACTTTACATCCATCATCAATGAATCTCTATGTTCAGGCCGCTTTCCAACTCATTTCAAATCTGCAGTTGTCAAACCTCTCTTAAAGAAGCCTAGTCTTGATCCTGAAAATCTAAAGAACTATCGGCCTGTCTCTAATCTTTCATTCCTTTCTAAGCTTACGGAAAAGGTGGTTCTTAAACAGCTGTCTGACCATCTTCAGGTAAACGATCTTTTCTATCCAAACCAGTCTGCTTATCGAGCAGGTCACAGTACTGAGACAGCCCTCTTAAAGATAACGAACGACCTGCTCACTGCCTTGGATGAAAACAAGGTTTCTCTTCTCTCTCTCCTTGATCTTTCTGCAGCGTTTGACACTATCGACCACTCCATCCTCATTTCTAGACTTCACACCTCCTTTGGTCTATCTGGGGCTGTTCTTTCCTGGTTTTCTTCCTACCTCTCTGATCGCACACAGAAAGTTGTTGTCAATGGTTCTCCATCTCTTCCAAAAGGTCTTCAGTTCGGTGTGCCCCAAGGTTCAGTCTTAGGCCCTATCCTTTTTGTTCTTTATACCCAACCTCTCTCCGCCATCATCAACCAGCATTCTATTCTACATCATAGCTTTTTTGATGACAATCAACTGTACATTTCTGCCCACCTGAGTCAATTAGATCAAATGATTTCTTCTTCTAAGTTGTGCATCTCTGCTGTTAAAACATGGATGTTTTACAACAAACTGCAACTGAATGCTGATAAGACAGAGATGATTCTTGTAGCCTCTAACCACACAATTAAAACTCAGGTTCTCCCAGGTTCTGTCGACATTGATGGCACTGAGATCAAGCTATCGGCATCCGTCCGCAATCTAGGTGTTACTTTGGACCAAACCCTTTCTTTCAAACAGCATGTTTCCAATGTTTGCAAGGCTTGCTATCTAGAACTTCGAAGAATTAGTTCCATCCGCCGTTTCCTCTCTCAAGATGCCCTGAAGACTCTAGTATGTGCTTTTGTCCTGTCTCGCCTTGACTACTGTAACTCACTTCTTGCTGGCTGTCCATCAATTCTCATCTCTAAGCTCCAACGGGTCCAGAATAATGCTGCTCGTCTCATTTCTCGCTCCCCTAGGTACGATCACATCACTCCGGTTCTTCGTTCCCTACATTGGCTCCCAGTTCAATCACGTATTGACTACAAAATTCTCCTCCTTGCCTTCAAGTCACTGAATGATCAAGCTCCCCTGTATCTCTCTGATCTTCTTCATCTCTATGTCCCAGCTCGCCAACTACGTTCGTCTTCTGATTCTCGTCTCCTTTCCATTCCCTCCATCCGTCTCAAATCTGCTGGCCAACGTTCTTTTTCTTGTCAAGCACCATCTCTGTGGAATTCTCTGCCTTCTCCTCTCCGACACTCCAACTCAGTCTCCTCATTCAAAACCTCTCTTAAAACCCATCTTTTTCCTGCTGCGCCCTAAATATTTGATCAGTTGTCTATCGTTGTGTGCACGTGAGGGAAGATTGATTTAAGAGGTTTGTGCTGTGTTTTGTGGTGCGTGTGTGTGCGTGTGCGTGTGTGTGTGTGTGTGTGTGTGTGTGTGTGTGTGTGTGAGTGTGTGTGTGTGTGCGGCTCAGTTGCTGTGGCTTACCGAATGGGGTATGAATGAGTTGGCGTCGATAATTGTGTGTGTTTATGTGTGTGTGTGTGTGTGTGTGTGTGTGTGTGCGTTTGCGTGCGTGTGCGTGTGCGTGTGTTAAAGAGAGAGAGAGAGAGATTTGCTTTGCATATGCGCTGTTGGTGGTTGGTGTCACTCTTGAATGCTGTTTTTTGTTATCTGTTGATGAATAATTGATTGTAAAGCGCTTTGGGCTCATCTGAGGCAAAGCGCTATATAAATGTACTGTTATTATTATTATTAGTAGTATCTTCTTATATCTACAGACCTTCTGGAAGTTCAGTGCTGGTAACTTCCTCTAATCCGTCACTCAGACCTGTTTACCCTTATAATGAAAAACCCGGAATTTGCCACAAAAAACCCCGGAATTTGAGAACAAAAACCGGAATTCACATGATCTGTACACGACTCGCGATAAAGCGGTTTCTTCTTCTTCTCCTTTCCGCGAACATCGGCGTCGATTTTCAATATTGTGATGATTTCTTGGCTCAATTTTGCCAGAAAAGTTTTATTAGTAAATTCAGTCACTAATTCTTAGTCAATTTTAGTATAAAACAAGCTGGAAAAAGCAAAATACCTGGAAATGTCCACGATGGGACAGAGAAAAATCACTCGGCCGCGGATCGGCGGATGCCAAGTTGCAACTCGGCGCCATCGCGATCAATTTTCACTTTATTTTCCGTTGAAAACTTCAAAATTCTCACATCATCGTATTTTCCAGTGAAAGTATAATCTAAATTGACTCATTTCAAGCCCTAATTACAATCTCTACCATTAAAAAAACTGCCTGGAAAGCTCTTCGAATCGACAGTAAAAGTCTGGCCAGTCCCGAAATAGATCAACCAAAATAAAAACATTATTTCACCCCTTTAACCAATGAAAATGCAGCATTTAATGCATGTGACGTCAAGCACAACCCCTTTTCTGATGACGTAGCGTGTTAGGTACACGTTTCGGTCAACCCTTGCGTCTTTTCCTACGAACGGAAACAAATAATAGACGGTTTTTCGAAATCCCGGAATTTTCAGCGTTCACCCGGAATTTACTATTTTACCCGGAATTTTAGCAAATTTCCGGATCCAGAAACCGGAATGGTAAACAGGTCTGGTCACTCTCTTCGACTCAGCCTTTTCTCTATCTTGCTGCCGTAAGGGTATCCATTCTCCCGCCTTTGTTCTCAAAATTCTTACAAAAGATTTTCTCCAGCCGAACACGGATCGACATGCAGGGCCTAACTATATTTCTAAGTTCATTAGGTGCGTAGCGGCAGCTGCATGATGACGCATCGCATTCGCTCACATGACAGAAAGACTTGGGAGAGCAGTCCGCGGGTCAAATTAGCCAAGGCTGAGACAATACGTACTCCTGACTTCGGCCACCCAGGCCAGGCCGAGGGTGCCCCCCGAGAAGTCGCGGTAGGTGAAGGTGAAGGCCAGGCAGTAGGGGTCATTGTCCTCCAGGGAGCACATATTAAGGTAGTTGCTCACGTCCACTGTGTTGGAGCAGTACTTCTTGTCCGTACCCGCAGCGACGCAGTTCACCTGAGACAAAGACACAGAGAGAGACAGAGAGAAAGATAGAGAGAGAAAGATTAATTTATGTCCACCGTGTCGGAGCAGTACTTGTCCGAATACGTCGGCTGTACACTGCAGGAAGACCAGTGAAAACTGAAAACCGGACACTTTATCCATTATGGCCTTTTGGCCTGGGAACGCAGAAGAAGAAAAAGAAGAGAGTGGTGTGAGAGTAGTGCCACTGTACGGCCCCCAGACAGCGGGACACAACCCCCCCACCCCCAACCTCCAAAAAAAAAAAGTACAGTGGAACCTCCCTTAGAAGACCTTCAAAAATCATCAAGAATGAGGCAGGGCTCTCATACAGAATTTTGGAAATAAAAATCCATACTTTTTTCCAGGCCATTTCTGCGACTTTCCCATACCATGCTTGTCAGCCGACTTGCTCTGTTTTGCCGCTTTCTCCAGCTGCTGGTGCTTCTTGCCTTCAGCATGGCATTTCAGTGCCCCCACACCCATGTTCCAATATCAAAGTCCTTTGCGCATAGTAAGCACCGCGCTTTGTACTTCGACCCATCAGATGATGGGTTGTGTGATACAATCCTTGAACTTGCTATGTTCCAGCCACGTTTGGCTAAACACGCACTTTCCCATGTTGGCGAAGCAAATGACCGCGCTCCAACAAGAGAAAAGAAAATTGACTTCCGCGCATGCGCATTGCGTACAAGGGACGTCACTTCGCCGGCCAAGAAAGAAAAGTTTGTCTGCCAGTAATCATGGCGCTCACTCGTCAAGCATGCATACCGGGGTAGCGTTGTTATTATCACGTAAAATCGAAGTGAGACTCTCTTTGTCTTCAGTGAGAAAACAAATTGCCTGTCACTGTGAACTGTGCCAGACTGAAAAATTCAAGACTTTTCCAGACTCAGGCAACCAAAGTTGATAATTCCATGCTTTTCCAGGCCTGGAAACCATTTTTCCATTTTCCAAGACTTTTCCAGACTTTAAAGACTCTATATGAACCCTGATGAGGTCTTATAAGAGAGGGGTCTTATAAGGGAGGCAATCTTAATACTCCCTACAAAGAAGGGCAATGTCTCAGAGAAGTAGGTCTTATGTGGGAGGGAGTCTTATAACGGGAAAGTCTTATAAGGGAGGTTCCACTGTATATGACTCACAGCTACTGCGGTGGACAACGAAGGTCAAACCGGTGTTCTGGTTGGTTCCATCCCTATCCTGGAACACCGTCCTGGAGTAGATCTTGCTGATGGCCTTCACGTGGCTGCTGAAGAACCCCAAAACCTCCGTCTCCGCCTCTTCGTCTGACTGCCAACACACAAAGAACAAAAAAAGCAGACAGACGACTTGTTAAGAATACCGTATTTTGCAGACTATATAAGTCCTTCTGTTAAAAGACCTCCTGTCATTTAAGACTGATTGTTTTTTTCACAGATGTAATATAATTATCTTTTTATAATTTATGTATGAAACCGACCACAGTTATAATATAAGACCCCTCCAATTCATAAAGACCGATTTTCCCCCCAGCTTTTGGGAAGTCTTAAAATTGAGGTCTGACTGTGCTTCATACATGTATGAGTGAAATTAGTTCAGGATATATGCTCCTGACATCAGGAAGGAAAAAGCTGATGGAAAGAGTCTTTAGGAATGGCCATCCAAACCTGTCACCCGGAACAACGGTCTTACGGAAAAAAACACCCCCCAAAATTAAAACCCTACTCAAAATTCATAAGTTTCAATGAAAAGAGCCCCCCCACCCCAGTCCGTGGGGATACCGGGAGGTCTCATTGTAGAAATAGTTCCCCCACCTTCTGCAAGTTCTGTGCTTGTAACTTCCTCTCATCTGACACTCTCTTTTGACTCTGCCTTTATTTCCCTTGGCTTACTGTCATCTACTATCTTTCAGCCTTAAACCGGTCCATTCGTGAAACGTTTTCAAAAAGATTTCCTCCAGCCGAAGTCACACGTTGCTGGGCCTAATTATTTCTTAGTTGAGGCGCATAACGGCAGCATGATGCGTCTGCGCTCATAATTGACAGGAAACTGACTGAGCGATCGAAGAAGAAGAAGAAGAAGATGAAAAGAGCTTATTCTCTGCATCTTTTGTTTTTTCCTGTTAATCACATAAATGGTTTGAAAGAATGTGGGGTATTGGTTTAAAATGTTAGTGCATAGATATGCGTGTGTGAAACCGTGAATGCAAGCACCTCGAGTTTAATTAAAGTTAAAGAAAGGTGCTATATAAATACTATGTACTGACTGGACTAATTCCATTCAGTTCAATCATTTTATTGTCTTCACAAAAAGCAAAGAAATTCGCTGCCTGGCATGCCCATTTTATAAATAATAAGACACGACACAAGTAATGTTTAGGAAGACAACTTACAAATAAGACAACTAAAACTTTAAAACCCACACCAACACACACACACACACACACACACGGTCCACACACATTACAACAACACAACAATCCAATTAGGTACTTTTCAGACAAATATGCATAAAATTATAAAGTATTAATTCGTACTATTACTTGTGAAAGCAAACATTTGACAATCAGACACACACACACAACCCCAAACACACACTGACACACGTGATGTGTGTATAGTGGCACAATGGTAGCGCGTTCGCTTCGTGTCAAGTATACCTGAGTTCGAACCTGGGTACAGGGAGATTTTTTCCTCTCACTCTTCACTAGGCCTTACTGTCCGAACGTGGAGTCTTTCGGATGGGACGATAAACCGAGGTCCCGTGGGCCCATTGCACTTAGCATACGTTTAAACCCAGTGGCAACGAAAAGTTGTTATTTGGTCAAAATTTACCCCCCCCCATCAGTGACAAAAATCGCTGCAAAAAACAAACAAATTAAAAAATTGGTGGCGCGCCTCTGGCTGCGACACTTTCTCCAGGTGGGAGCAACCCGAATATTCACAGAGACGCCTCTGTGACTATAAGTGCCTAATACCTAATAATACCTAATACACACACCACACACACAATACACACCACACACACACACACACACACACACACACACACCTTTGAGCTATCGGTTAGAATAAAATTAAACAGAGCATAGAATTATAAATGAATTAACAAGTGAGCTAAATAATTAATGACAAGTACATGAAATTGTAATTGATGTATTAATTCAGAAATGAATAAGTAATGACTCTAACAACATCTCCTGGTTTGCTAAAAAGACTAATAAAATAAGGGTTCTTGGTGTCGCATGAAAAAAGGTAGCTCGTAAAATAAGTAGCTCGCTACTATGAGAGTCTGTATTTGTGACAACCGCAAATTTCACTTTTTCTGTATTTTAACCATTTTAACTAACTCTAACCCTATCCCTATCCCTAGAAAAAAGTGAAATTTGGGGTTCATGCTCAATGTCGCAAATACACAATGTCATAGGTAGCGAGCTACTTTTTTTTACGAGCTACCTTTTTTCATGCGACACTTAGGACCCTCCCTATTAAGACCTTAAAAATTGGCCTCAACAAAAAGGTCTTAACCCTTCGCCGCCAGACAATTTTCAGCAAAAATGGTGGATTGAATTAATCCTTTTTTTTTTTTTACCCTATCTATTTAATTTAAATACTACCAACACTCAAAAACAAACTGCATTAGCCTAAAACAACCTGGAACCTTACCCTAGCAATAGCTAAAACGCAAGTGGGCCCAAGGGACTGCACCCATACCGCAGGGAGTACGGGCGTGGGACTCCCCTTACTTAGGGTATGAAGCGCACCCTGGGACACCGGATATGTCATTAGTGTAATTTACAGCCCGCATCAGGAGGGAGGCCGGGAGGGAACATTTTTGTTTGAGTGTTTGAGTATTAATTAAAAGATAGTAGGATTAACAAGATCCAACAATCTAATTTAATAATACTTTACCAAAACTCCAAAAACAACTGCAGATTACCACCGGGTGGAGGGTGAGGGCATGCCAATGACACACAAACAACCCCAAAAGCATATA
>JAGGCT020001078.1:5000-25000 GCA_017654935.2 Phymorhynchus buccinoides | reverse complement strand
CATTTTATTCCAGTCTCAGAGCGGTCTCAAACCGGTTTTGTGCATTTATATTACACATGAAACCGCTTTATCGAAAGCGCTCTCGGACCTGCTAGCGACCAGGTCTGAGACCGGTTTTGGTCTGTTTGGATGCCAGACATCTCTGGAATGTGCCCCCTCCTTTACTGCTTCGCAGCAAATTTCTCAGAGCAATGCGGGCCTATATTCTTTTTTTTTCCCCCCTTTTCTTTTCTGTCACGAAAGACACTTAACCTTTACCGGATCATACTTTTGACTACACAGACACGATGGCGGGGGTCTTCCACGACCCCCTACTCAGCAACGAGCGAATTCCTAGGTGTTTATCCCTGTCCGGATGGCGGGGGTCTCCCAGGACCCCTACTTGTCAATGAGTCACCATGTGTTTATCCCTGTCTGGATGGCGGGGGTCTCCCACGACCCCTACTCAATGCAATGCAGTGCTCTTTAAAGTAGGGGTCGTGGGAGACCCTCATCATCCGGACAGGTATATAATAATTGCGCGTCATATTACGTCATTTATATTTTATGCACATTAATGAAATTTAACACACTTAAAGCCATTTCCGTTTTTGACAAAGTCATGAAATGTCATCAAGATTGCTTAAATAGTTTTAGAGATATAACATGTTTTGTGTGTCAAGGGTCATGGGCGACCCCAGAAGTCCTGTAAAGGTTAAGAGGGTGTGTTTGGAGTTCTGATGAAACAAGTTTGTTGATTGATGTGTGGTCGGATGACCAAATAGGCCTACAAGTCGAATTGAATGTACCGAAAAGAAACATTTTAGTTTTTGCGCGTATTGCAAAAAAATAAAAAAATAAAAGAGGAATGAGGAAAAGAGTATTTATTTCATGGGTAAAATATGTTGTGCAACGCCGGTAAGATGGATGATACGAATTCACATAGCACGCATCCTGTGCGCTATTAATGGTCTGAATGAAGACCGGTGAGCGCGGGGCAGGATAAACATTCCCAACTGGAGGAAGAAGAAGAAGAACAATAACAACCAGGAACACAGAGAAACAACTTGGTGCTTCTTATGCGCCCGTGGTGCATTCCAGGCATTCATGTCAGGCTGCCTTTAGGGTCATTCAGGGTTCAGTATGAGGTCAGAGCGGTTCTGTATTTCCTAGTGTAAATGCAATGAAACCGAACGCGCCGAATGCGGATTGAATCCGCATTCAGAAACCGGTTTATATGTGAACGTGCTAAATGACAGGCCGTGCTTGGCAGTGAATGTCTTTGCATTTGGTGGGAGTGTAGAGCAAGAAGAGTTAACTTCTAAGATCAGAGGAAACCTGATTATTTTACTGTGGTATGGCCTGTGGTGATGGTGTCATGTCAAGTCAAAGTCAAAGTCAAAAATACGTTAGGTGAACAAGCAAGGAAGGAAACACATTTGCATGCATTAAAAATGGAAACAAAACTAAGCAAAAATGGACAACAAATCATGCTTCGCAAGAAGTTGGACATAGTTAGGGTCGATACAAGCGACTCAAAATATTAAGAACTGCCCTCTTTCCCACCATTTCTATCCTCGCATTCATTTATTCACCCCCACCCCACCCAACCCCAACCCTTGTTGCAGCTTTTATTTCTTCACGTTTAGATTTCTGCAATTCCATTCTCTTTGGCCTTCCTACAGAAGAAATTACTCGCCTACAGCGAGTTCAAAACAGTGCAGCCCGCCTCATACTGCGTAAGCGCAAGTGTGATCACGTCACGCCACTTCTGGAGCTCCATTGGCTCCCTGTGCAGTCCCGCCTTCAGTATAAGCTGGCTGTCCTATCCTTCCGTCACTCGGACACGATGTCACAAAGTGTCAAACAACAACACCAAAATGTATCAACTGTGGGGGATCCCACTCGGCAGCATACCTGGGATGCCCAGAATACCAAATAAGGCTTAGGGCAAACCGTATTCGTGGAGCATCGTTCCTCCCATACTCTGAAGCTATAAGGAAAGCCAAAAAGGATCTGGAAACAGAAAGAACCAAAAAAACTCGAGAGCACTCTCCCTCCCCAAAGGTACATCCTACATGGAGAACGGAAGACCGTTATAGACCTAGCCCCCCAGGCAGCTATGCGGCCAAAGTGATAGGCTCTCAAACTACATCGTCCCAAGAGTCGATACAGACGATCAGTCCGCCAATCTCCAATAAGACTGACAACGCAACAAAGATAACAAAACCGAAGCCTGTAACCAAAAAACAACCTCGACCTAGAATAACAAGCTCTAGAGCAAAAACACTCAGAAATAGAGCTCAAGAGGTCAAACTAGCATTGGCAAACGCAGCAATGGAGAAAAAAATAGAAGAAATCGTAAACAAACAAATCGAAAAGCAAACAGAAGCCATTGTTACTAAAATGACAACATACATGGATACACTAATAACAAACTGCTTCACTAAATTCCAAGAGCAAAGCTCAAAACCAATTCCAAATCAATCAGCCGGAGAACTCAACACTTTCACCCAAACAGCTTCTAGCAAATCCCCACAAGAGCTGTTTATGACTAACATTCTGGTTAGTCTTGCTAAAGCAAAAACTACAAACAAACCCAGTCTTTTATTGGAAGGACTATCGTCCATCATTACACCGTCTGACACTACTCCTGTCTCTATGACACAAGATAGCAACCTCTATCGCCTGGCACAGTTGGTGTGCGAGCCAGGAGAGGCACAGAGACAAAGACAAAGACTAACTTCCCAGGCTTTCAAAGCCAAGCAAAATGGCTAGGCAACAGAAAACCTATTTTAAACTCATTTTAGTAGACAAGGTAAACTGGAACCTTCTACTGCTGTCCTGTCTAAGAATAAGGCCCCCTTAAATATCCTGCAGTGGAACTGCAGATCCATAAATACAACGAAGGATTATTTGATACATTTTTTAGCCACAACCTCTACACAGTATCATGTACTGTGTATCCAATCATTAAATGTAATCTTCTCTCAGTTACCAAACATAGAGGGATTCTGTTACCCACCCAGCGTTAGCAATACCGAAGATAAAGTTAAAACTGCAACTTATGTAAGTACAAACTTACATCACACTAAATTACTGCCAACTATTCCAAATATAAAAAATATTCGGTATTCAAATACTATTCAAATCCAACTGGAACAAAAACCACTAAACATCTTGAATATGTACTTTCCCAAGGGCTATAATGCAGCCCCTACAACAAATTGGCTGTCCTCCCTATCATCCTCTAATTCCTGGACGGTGGTTGGGGACTTTAACGCCCAGCACCCGTCCTGGGAAAGGAAAGGAACCATCAGTTCCAGAGGAGGAAGCCAATTAACACAAGAGATCTCAGACTCAGACTTAATTTTATTAAATGACGGAACTTACACACACTATCCGGACCAACAAGGAAGAAACATGTCAGCAATAGATCTTACTATTGTTAGTCCTAATCTACAAATAAATAGTGATTGGACCCCCTTAGTAGATCCTTTGGGATCAGATCACAAACCGATCTCCATAACATTCAACGAAGAAATAGACCAAGAAACATCAACTTCGAAAATATTTAATTTAGAAAAAGCAAATTGGCCAGTATTTCAAACGGCCCTAAGTTTATTAACCATAGAGGAAATAGAAGATCAAAACCTCGATACATACTACCAAAATATCAGAAGTAACATACTAAATGTCTGTCAACAATCAATACCAATGACCACACAAAATGATACCACCATCAATTTCACCAGAAACAACCCCTGGTGGAATGGAGAGTGTGCAGAAGCAGTTACCAATAAACACCAAAAAAGTAACATATTTAATAAATTCCCAACAACAGAAAACTTTGACGATAAAAAAATAGCGGAAAAATACAGTAAAAAGATAGTAGCAAAGGCCAAACTAGAATATTTTACAGATGAAACAATCACGAACCACACAGACTTGGGAAAGGCTTGGAAGAAACTAAAAAAGTTAAAACTAAAAGGATGTCTAAAGAAAACCAGAGTACTTAACAAGAACGAAAAACTCACCACAAATAATCAAGACACAGCCAACATCCTAGCAGAAACTTTTGCCAGTGCAAGTCAGTCTCAGTCTCTCCCACAACATGAACAAAACAGAAGAGCCAAAATACCACTAACTGAAAAGTCAAATAACAACAATGACGTAATCAACGCACCACTCACCTTTACCGAGCTTGCTAGAGCCCTAAGATTAACAAAGAAAGTTAAAAAAGCAACAGGAGAAGATCCAATCTCCTATGGAATAATTAAAAAATTACCCCAATCATATTTGAAAATTATTCATAACTTTTACTCCAGATAGGCCTGGAAAGAGGCACAGGTAGTGGGTATCCTGAAACCCGGAAACCCGAAACAGGACCCAAAAAGCTACCGGCCCATCTCCCTCACCCCCCACCTGGGGAAGATATACGAAAAAATCGTTAAACAACGATTGGAATACTTTTTACAAAAAAATAATATTTTACCCCCCTTTCAAGCAGGATTTCGTAAACATAGAAGCTGTATTGAGCAAGTAGTCAAGCTAGCCTCCCATGTCAGAAAGGCATTCACCCGAAAGAGGAAGGTTCTAGCCACCTTCTTCGACATTAAAGGGGCCTACGACACGGTCTGGCATGGGAGGCTGCTACAAAAAATCAGCAAGCTCGGCATAGAGGGCAATATGTTTAATTTTATAAAAACATTTTTAGAAAACCGTAAAATGAGAGTCAAAGTAGGGAACTCTTTGTCAACATTACACAATCTAGACATGGGCGTACCTCAGGGAAGCATAGTCGCCCCAATATTTTTCAATATCATGTTACATGATATTAACCAGACTCCACTTCAACTATCTAAAATTTCAATGTACGCGGACGACATTGCGATATGGACGTCCGCGTGCAGAGCTAAAGCTGAAAGTAAAACCTTTCAAAAGTTTTATAAAAGTCACCAAAAGAACACAACGGCCATAGCAACTTATCTTGAGGAAAACGGATTTAAGCTATCATATGATAAGTGTCATTTTATGGTTTTTGCAAACCAAAAAACAACTAACATAACTTTAGACATTCTGGGAAATGAGAAGCAACAGAGCCCCAAAGCGAAGTTTTTAGGAGTGACCCTAACTCCAAACCTTAACTGGAATGAACATATTTCATACCTAATCAAGAAAGCTAACCAGGCAATAGGTTTCATAAAAACCATCTCAACAGAACAATGGGCTAAAACCCCCAAATTCTTAACCCTTTTAGTTGGTGCTTTAGTGAGAAGCAGACTAACTTATGGAATGGAAGTTTTTCACTCCTTAAATAAAGATCAGGTACAAAGGCTGCAATCAGTAGAGTGTAGGGCACTCAAAGCAGCCCTAGGCATACCATTCTACGCAAACAACAAACTGGTGTACAGAGATGTGGGATGGCTGCCACTTGAAAAACTTATAAAGTTAAACTGCGCCAAATTTATCATCAGATGGTATGCGGTAAAAGCAGAAACAGACCAGGATTTTATCATGGATATACACAATCCCTCCTTGGACTACTCAAATCCAAACAAAAAAAATCCTCTTGTATACTTAAAAACTAAAGATATAACGAGGTACTCAAAAAGCCTATTTGTTAAAGCAAATCTTGATTTAAAGGACATTACCCCTCACCCGATAACTACCTTCCCTACGTGGGAAAGAGAGGAAACCAACTTTGACGTAACACTACATGAACAATACTCTAAACAAGACATAAACAGAATTGGCGTTGCAGCTAAAGAAAAAGTTCATGGCTTGAGACATTGCATGCAAATCTTTACAGATGGCTCTAAAATCGAAAACAAGATCGGATGTGCTTTTGCCATCCCTTCACTTGAGATAGTTAAATCTTTTCAATTGAATGATGATCTGTCAATCTTTAGTGCTGAACTCTGGGCCCTGTTGGAGGCCTGCAGCTACATAAATAGTTTACCAAACCCACCGATTAACGTGACTATTTTTACAGATTCACTATCTTCAATCCAAGCTATTCAAAATGAAACAACAAATAGAGCTGAAATAATCAGTGAAATTAACTTACTGTTACACTGTATTAAAAGAAAAGGAACAAATTTACAAATAATATGGATTCCGTCCCACACCGGCATAAAAGGTAATGACCAAGCAGACAGGGCTGCTAAACAAGCAGCCCTGGGTCATGCTGGAACCAAAATAAATATAAAGCTATCTATCAAAGAAGCAAAGGCAAAACTAAAAACATCAGCTTACCAGGAATGGGCAGAAGAGCTAAAAGACTACACCAAAACTCACCCACTAGACCATAAGATAGTTTTTCAAGGCCTATTCCTTAACATACAACGATCTTTACAATCAACAATTTTCAGATTAAGAACAGAATCAGAACGATGTAAATTCGTAACAATAACATGTGAATGCAATGAAGCATTAAACGTAAATCATCTCTTTAACCCATGCATACAAATTAAAACGGAGCTTAAAGAACTACTAGATAAACTGAAACTACACAATATCCAATACACAAAAAAAGACATCCTCACTAAGGGGTTGGAAGGATGGTCCCCAGCCATATGGCTGGCAGAGACCCTCAGGCAGACACCCCTCAGCCGTCATTTCTGAAAGGCCATAGTAAAACTTAAAAGGCCCGTCTCTTAAAAACTAACTTTTTAATAAAGACAAATAAATGTACAATATTTTAACCGCTCCGTAGTTGCGTTTAGCTTGTAAATAAGCTTCAGAGTCCCCCCGCATAAGGACTCTGTTCGCGACGACCTACCTCTGTTTGTTCTGGGGAGGAGGGGTCCCTTTCCCTCCCTCCCCCCGGCCAAACATGTAGGAATCGCAGCCTTTTTATAACTTATTTTATGAATGTAAATAATAAACCAGACTTTGTTAAACATTCAATCCCTGTTGGACCTTGGGCTTGGCGGGTGGGGTAGGGGAGAGACTGCAGTCTGTCTTCCCCCTCCCTCCCCGTTTAGCCTTTTTTCTCCTTCTTGTAAAATAAGCCCCATCTTTTAAACTAGGTTTACCAGGATTCGGCCTCATTGGTTTGCGCTTTTTTGAATCCTGGGTCAAAAAACCTTGTAAACGTTTTAAAGTAAATCCAACAGGGACCCATAAATCTTTTTAATACTGTATTGGCTTTGTTTAAAGCCAATACGACAGCTCCGGCTTATTTTAAAAGACAAAAGGCAGTCTCTGGCTCGTGACACTTGCTGTCACGCAGTCAGAGATTACATGTATAGCTCTTTTTAACCTTTTTTTTGAAAAATAAAGTATCCTGTAAATAAACTCGCCCTCTTTGTAGGGCAGACCTTAAAATATCTTTTAAACTTTTTGACTTCATTTTAAACAGGTGGTCCTGAAAATTTTAACTTGAAGATGCTCAATCACAATTTTATCACAAGTCTTATCAAAATAAAACTTATAACTTTTATAGCTAACTAGATAACGGGTCAAATTAATACGAGCCATGGCACTTAAACTTTACTTCAAAAAACAAAAACAAAAAACATAAGCTTTACTAAAAGAAAAATACTTAGGATTTTTTCTCCCCTTTCCCCCCCTATCCCCATAACTCCATATATAAGTAATGTCCCATATGTTCTTTCAAGAGCGGGAGGACGTTAAGCATAACAGACCTTCCGTCACTTTGAGCAGACCCTTCCGCCTTACCTCTCCAGTGCTACACCTACACTCCTTCCCGCTCACTCAGGTCCTCAAACACAAAACTTCTGAAAGTTCCAAAAACAAATCTAAAATAATTTGATGACCGCAGTTTCAGTTTCAGTGCCCCTGCTGTTTGGAATTCCCTCCTAGTCGATCTCCCCCATGAACTTTCAAAGCTAAGCTCAAGACTCACTACTTTCAAAGCTCATTCGGTTTGTAAATTTGTCCTTCTTGATCTTGTACCTGGGTGAATGATTGGGTAATAATGTCTTGTGTGACTGCGGGTGTATCAGTGAATGGAAGCGCCTTGAGATAATTACAGAAAGGCGCTATAGAAATACTATAAATTATTATTATTATTAACCCTCTCCAATTCACCCCAAGCTTTCACATATTTTGGGTCCCTTCCCGTTCCCAACATTTCATGCACCTCCCTCGTCTCTGTCTCTCTCTCTGTCTCTCTCACGCACACACATGCATACACAGACATACGGACAGACAGACACACACACACGCATGCACACACTACTGTACATGTTTTAACATGACCAAATATACCTCTAGGCCTAAGCTAATGTATAACTCCTCATTGTTTGGTCTTAGCAAATATCTTAATGTTAAGAAGTTCGACTGACGTAGGGATAAAACTCGCTGAATTTTTAATTGTTCTACAACAAATAATGCGCAACCATCTATCAGATGGCAATAGTTCATAGCAATGCGATAGAATGTGACATTGATCATTAGCGATCTCCCTAGCTTTTTGAACTACACGTTTTTCATACAACAAACACAAACTGTCTTGTTTTCTACCCACGATTTTGCTACCAACATTTACAATCTTATTCAGAACACTCTTGGAACATTCAAGCCACCGTACCAACAAATGAATGAAAATGTTATAATAGATTTTTTGAAAACAACGATAAAAGCTTTGGAGAAGATCTGTGCTAACATGCAAAGCCTCTCTTGAGGGAGCTGCACTGGCTTCCCGTTCGAGCCCGTATCGAATACAAAATTGCCACCGTCTGTTTTCGATGCCTCCACGATCTTGCTCCCTCCTATCTTTCAGACTTAGTTGTGCCATACACACCATCGAGATCTCTCCGTTCCTCAGACGCTGGTCATTTGGCCATCCCGCGAGTTCGCCTGGAGACATATGGCAAGCGTTCTTTTTCTTTTGCTGGCCCTACTGTTTTTAATTCGTTACCTTTAGCCCTTCGTAATGCACAAACGTTTAACGCTTTTAAATCAGGCATGAAGACCTTCTTATTCCATACCTATTTTAACCATGATTAATCTGACGTGTATCAACCGTCAACCTGCTGATATGTCTTATTCCAAACGGTGTGTGTGTGTGATTGCGTGTGTGTAGGTGAGTGCGTGCGTGCGTGCATGTGTGTGTGTGTGAGTGAGAAGGCGCGAGAGAGAGTGGAGGGTGTGTTTTGCTGTTGTTGTTTTTTAGGGGGGGAGACAGCGCGGGGTGAGGGAGGGGGGAGGGGAAGGGGGTGGTGAGAGAGTGGAGGGGCTGGGGGTATATGTTCCCCGCATGTATTAATTTTAATGTTTTCTAATGATATCTTGTTCTTACGATGTCAAAGTTCTTTTTGATGTTTTAATCTTGTATGTCTCCTTTCTTAAACCTGTTGGTTTTTATCTTTGTAATGGCGCCTGGAGCCTCGCGAGGGACAGGCGTCACTTTTTAAAATGAATTAAATTATTATTATTATTATTAACATTGAAAGATATGAGCTTTCTCAGGCAATTCATCCTTGTCTGGCACTTCTTGGAAACATGATAGCTAAAAGTAAACTTATTGTCTATGATTGTTCCCAGATACTTGTATTCATCTACCCTTTCTCTGTTACACCTTTAATTGTGAGATCTGGCATTGGTACCGGGGATTTCCTAAAGTCGACTACCATTTCTTAGACACAGACATTAGACTGCTTGCAGTTATCCGGCCTAGTCTAATTGTTATGGTTTGACAGTATACGTTTTACCGAAACTTTTTGAAAGCAAAGGAAAAATGGTTTTCCCCTTTTTAAAAATATTCAGACTTTGGGGCAAAACAGCGTAACCGGTCAGCAAATTTACAATATCAGTGAGAGTTCTGCTAATTTTCGTTATAATCGGTTGAGTAGTTTCAGTGGTGTAGTGTTCAGTATAAATGGTACCGGTGTGTTCAGACACTGTACACACAAGCGCATCGAACAGACATGCACAGGACCTGATCACATACCAAGGGGGCGTCTACTTTCTTCACGTCAAACTTGTGCAACGTGTTAAGCTGGGGGACAGTATTTACTTGGGCATATATTTTGTGTAATTGACTGGGTATCTATTTTGTGGACATAACAAGAGTATACACTGCTTGAAGTTTGCCGAGGATAGACTTTCACTGCTTAAAGTTCTAGAACCTGATAATGATACCACCAAGTAATTACTTGTTGAGTTACCAGCCTTCTGTTATCTAAACCCCTGCGTTATTATTTGTTCAGAGCCCAGAGAGGGCCAACTCGCACGTGCAACTGCAATCGTACGACTATCCAACTGTCACATTTGTGCAGCATGATTCTCGTGAAACATTACTAATTGAATCTGATGAAATCCTACTAATTTCGTTCACTACATTTGTAGTCCCCCATAAACGAATCTGATGAAGTATCTGTATTTCTATATTGTGTAGTTCGTACGTTGGAGTCTACATGAAAATAGTGAACCAAACTAGTAGGATTTCACCAGATTCATTGAGACAGTATTTCACCAGATTCATTTAGACAGTATTTCACCAGATTCATTTAGACAGTATTTCATCAGAATCATGCCTCACAGACGTTACCATGTCACAGGTGGATAGTCGTCTCATTGAAATTGGATGAGTGGGTTGGCCCCTTTATAGAAGACCTTAACTGTAAACGGTACAGAAAAAGGGTGAGGGGAGAGAGAGAGAGAGAGAGAGAGAGAGAGAGAGAGAGAGAGAGAGAGAGAGAGAGAGAGAGAGTAGGATGTATATGTATATAAGATAGACAGACAATAGTATGGCTTTTATCATTGGTTGACATTGGCCTGTAGTAGGGGCCAACAGTAACATGAACTGTACATGGTCTTCTACAGTAATTGCAAATCATGGTACAGTTCTTCTCTTGTGGAAGACTATGACTCTCAAACGATGGGGCCCTTGCACCGGCTCTGGTGCTGCAGCCAAAGGGATGGGTTGGCCATTGGGGACACATTTTTCATTTCTGTCTAACTGAATGATCACAGTCTGCAACAGTTCATTGCTCATACTTTGTTGCTCCGACGATATAAGCTGTCCACTGCTTAACCAACGTAATTTTCATAAATCATTAATTTGTTCATTCTAGTAGCCTGCTCATAACAGCACACCCAGCTGTCACTAGTATTCCAGCAGCATATTGTGAAAAAGTTAATGTCATGAGTATTTTTAATCACATTGGGCGCTAATACCTTGGAAAATCTGCAACATCGCAGTACCTACCCTGATCTCATGGTAATTGCTCCCTGTTGGTACCAATACTGACAAGGTAGTGTGTGTGTGTGTGTCACTGTGTGTGTGTGTGTGTGTCACTGTGTGTGTGTGTGTGTGTGTCACTGTGTGTGTGTGTGTGCATGCGCAGTGTTGTTGCTATTGTGCTATGCGTACATTAAATAGTTAACAGGAAAATTGTTAACAGAAACATACAATTTCAAAGATAGCAAGAAGATAAATAGAGAGAGACAGAGAGAAGAAACCAGAGAATAAGAAGAAAGAGGACAAAAGAACATAATGTGTGTGTGTATGAATGACATAGAAGACCACAAAACACACACACACAAAACCAATGTTATACCATTTTTTTAATTTATTAATTCCACTTGCATACTCAATACTTAAAATATTAAAAAAATTGTATATAAAAAAGAAAACCAAAAAGCTGGATGGACGGATAGATAGATCTTATGATCAAACGACAGGTTCTCACTTAATGCATGCGCAATCATAATCACTCAACTGCATGCAATGGTTTATATAATGAAGGGTCAGAATCCATCAAACATTA
The DNA here is from genome assembly GCA_017654935.2 of Phymorhynchus buccinoides. NCBI lineage: Eukaryota > Metazoa > Mollusca > Gastropoda > Neogastropoda > Raphitomidae > Phymorhynchus > Phymorhynchus buccinoides. Next base: position 13,277 of record JAGGCT020001078.1, on the reverse strand, counting down.
TTTACATCATATAATAGAAAATAAATGCCCAGCTTACTGAGTTTAGGGAAACTATTTGAAAACCACATCACCACATTGATTGTTGATGATCACAAGCCAATGACGCCATCTTATTTATAGTCCAACATATGTGCCACAAATTTCTTCAATACCATCTAAGATACCATGGATTCAAACACAAAATGTGCATAAAAAAACCACACAGCCATAGATGTCTCATAATCATCAAAAGATGACGTATGTTTCAAATCAAAGATAAATGTACACTTGATCTTATGCCACACACATTTGTGAACTTAGCTGAGCATTCATGACACATTTTACTTGTCAGTTTTTCAAAACAACTTGATGAAATTTATGACGGTCAACATGTTACAATCGTTCAATTTCCAACAAACGATATCAGAGACACAAAAAGAACAAGAACAAATCACTTTGAGACAAATACACAAAAACGGACAAAATTATGATTCACATGACAAATCAAGACAAGGTGAAATAAGACAAGACAGGACAAGAACATGATAAAAATGAAACATGACAAAGACAAAACAAGACAAGACTGACCAACACAAGACAAGAAACAAAACCAGAACTGGCACTGTGCGAACAATACAAAACCTCGGACAATAACGAGTGATTACTAAACAAGACAACACATTACAAATACAAGTACACACAACACAAACACCGCCAAAACAATGTGTCGCCGATACGCATTACATAGCAAAACAACAACAAAAAGTAAAAAATAAAATTTCATTTCACAAGTCCATTCTCTAAATCCATGATTCATAATTCAAATAAAATCAAAACATCCTCCCAATGATCCAAAAACAAATCCTTTATTATGACACTCATAAACAGTCCTTTTCCAAGAAAAAAGTTAAATGACGAATTTCAAAAGCAAAACGATTCCTGAAAAAAAAGGACAGACCTCACGACTCTAAGAAAGTCTTTCGCAAGGCGGAAAAAGAAAAGTGATGAATTATGCAATAGAAGGGATCACATGATATGGCCAGCCAATCACCTTCCCCAGAAGCAGGCGCGTCCCACTTTGAGGCCGATTTCTCCCTGGGTCTGCTCATTGAAGCCGATGTCCAAGATAGGAAGGCGCTTCAGCAGCTTAGCTCCGCTCACTTCGATCACTGTCTGACCGCTACGACCACTGCTCTTGTCCTGCAATGAATCAATCAACAATGGGGAATAGGTTTTTAATTGACTCAAACCAGTAAAACATAACCTGTACATAAATAATGCTGAAACAGTAAAGATGAAATATGGCTATAATCTTGGTGAAATAAACTGGCTAAAAAATGTTAGGTTGCATGTAATAGGGAGTCATATTTGGAAAAGGTCGGAATGAGGTTCCACTGTATCAGAAATAGCAACACATCAGATTCCATAGCTTCATCGCTTGTCTGCTATTGACGGACACAGAATGAAGGAATGTTTCACAGTCCGACCTCTCAACCCTCCCAATACCAAGAATGCAAAAGTAAAGTCTGCAATGACTGGTTGATTTCAAGAGAGAAAGAGAGAGCCCACTAAAATTAGATTATAACCTTATTCTAGAAAGTTGGTTACACGTAAAAAATCAAAACCTCTGGAGAACTCTTGTGACCCTAATCGAGCTCATTCGACCGTAACAACTGTGCAGGCCATGAGCCTTATTCAGTATTGAGCATATTCGTCCCGGGTGAGTTAAGTCCTGTACAAAACACCCAAGGCTTCTTTATCTCACCTGGCAGATGTCTGTCAGCATGCATACTATGAGGGAGTCAAAATAGGGCAGGTTGGAATGAGGAGGTTCCAGTCAAATACTGTATTTAATGGACTTTAATGCCATACACATCCTGATCGCTTCTCGGCCTTTTGGCTAAGACAGTGATTCAGGAACATAAATTTTTCTTTATGCCATGATTGGTTTGTTAAGCCCGTCGTACATGGCGAAAGCCGATACGCGACGTTAAACTGAACTTCCATCCACAGACTTAAACCCCTGCGGGACTAATAATGGGACTAATAATATAGTTAAGAAAATACAACAAACTGTAAATTTTGTGTAAACTTTTGAGGATGCACCTTATAGTCTGAAATAAATGATAGCTTTCTGTTATGCTTCCCCTCTTTAACAAGCACCCTAGGCTTCTGTCTCTGACCTGGCAGGTGTCTCTCAGCACATGGTAGCGCCTGGCGCGGGGGCTGCGGGCGGTGAGGAGGTCCTCGTCGAAGGAGGTGAGCACCAGGGCGTGGTCGTAGGTGTCGTTGGCACGGTCGTACACCACTGGCTGCTCCCGGCAGTACACCACCAGCCTCTGACGCGCGTCCTCCGTGTGACGCTGCAGCATGCGCACCTGGGACCTCAGCGTGTTGTAGTCAAACTGAAATAGAAACAGTTGTTGTTGCTGTCATACCCTGGCTTAAAGACTCCAGGGATCATACCAACAGCCGAGGAAATCAAGCACTGACCAACAGATAACCAATCCATCAATCGATGTGATGCTGAAGCATATGCGCACCCGGGGACCTCAGCATGTTGTAGTCAAACTGAAACCGAAGCATATAAGTCCATGACAACTATTGTATGAACCGGTCAAGGGAGGAAATCATTCAGTGACCAACAGAAAACCAATCCATCAATCGATAAATCTATGTGATGCTGAAGCATGCGCACGCCTGGGACCACAGCGTGTTGTAGTCAAACTGAAAGAGAAACAAAAACGTAACTGATCAATCAATGCAAAACAAAACCACCCAAAGTGGCTGTGACATATGCCCTACCAACACAAGAGCAGCCCTACACCAATCCTGGAAGCCTGTGTTATGTTACATCCCTTAAGCTAGCACGGGGTATATAGCTGCTCTCGACTCGGTGACCATTTAGATACGTTGCAAAGTAGTCCTTGTGAGTGTCCTCCTATGGGTGTACCAACTCGTTCTTCATGACAGCAGAGCCCACTGGCCAAAAACATCACCAGTCAGAAACCTTGCACGGAACCAACAGCCCCCACCAAGGACAGATGAAGCCAATGCATCTCCAGACACAGCCTCAGGCTTTCATCATAAGGACATATATGCCTCAGAAGAGAGCCCCACAATGTTGTGATCTTATTTACAAGGTCTTTCCAATTGAATAGTATGAAAAAGAAACATTTGAATGTGCTGTTGTTTGTCTACTTGCACCCAGGATCGTGGTGTGTGATTGTCAAACTGAAACATATCCAGTGAACCAATTTAGCAAGCATGCAATCAAGTAAGCAATCAGCTGTGCATTTTCTGTCCTTTTTCACCCTCTCTCTTTCACTTTGTCTTTCCAACTATTCATCTATACAATGTTCACTCGCCCCTCTCTCTCTTGCTCTCCCCGTCTCATTCTCACTTTATCTGTGCATCTTTCCAATCCCCAACAGCCCATTTATGTGATGACTTACAAACAAATCACAAAATCATTCTTTTCTTTTCTGCTTTAATCGTAAATCTGGCTCAATGTCCAGCCTCTCTATCGCACAGTGACAAAACTCACTTGACGTAACAAAACGTCACCAATCACAGCAACGATCATCATAAATCATACGTAACAATCTTGGACAACAAAGTTGTCCATATTATTGGGTCACATTTCTTTCTTGACCTGCCTGTCTCCCTCTCTCTTCATCTGTTTGTCTAAAATCGAAACAATCCACCAACCTCCTCCTTCGCCTCAAAAGATGCAGCAAAGGACCAGTGTCCCATCTCCTTCTCGCTAAAGGCCCACCGCTTGGTCTCATACTGAAAAAGAAAATTGCGTGCTTGAAACAAAAATCAATGCATTATTCCAGACACACACACACACACACGCACATATCCATTATTTTTCTCACTCTTGTTTGTTCATCTGTCTCTAAGCCTCACTCCATCCAAGTCCAATGCTCTCTTTTTTTTTTTATTTAACCCACCCCCTATCTCTATATCACCCACCCCCATCTCTCTCTTCCACCCACCTGTTTCTCTCTGTGTTGCTAGATGTTTTTGAACTTTTTAAATTGATACTCTTGTATTTTGCACCCTAGTTGGGCTTATGTGAGTTATTTCTTGACTCTTCTTTTTAAAGATAGAAATAGTGAGGCAGGGAGAGAGGATAATAATAAAGTAAAGAAAGGTCACTCTCTCTGTAATTAACTCCCTTCACCAAAGTTATTTTCAGCACCAAGTTGCCTAGCAAAGCATAAACAACAGCCAATGTGGCTGTTGTTTATGCTTTGCTAGACGAATTGGTGGCGAAAATATTTTTGGTGAATGGAGTTAATTAAAGAGTTATCTTTCTTTACTTCTTTTTAAAGTTTTGGCACACAAAAAGAGCATGCATGCTTAACCCACAAGTCTTAGGACGGAAAATAATCTTCAATATTCTATATCGATCTGTCATTCTCTGTCTAACTCTTGATGTAACATTTCTCTCTAACTTTCCATGTCGGAGTGTGGCTGCCCATGTGGTGGGGTAATAAAAAACGGTCACATTTGTACCATAGTGTTCAAGTGTTTCGGCTATTGGGATGATCCCTGGAGTCTTTAAGCCAGGGTACGACAACAACTTTCAATGTCTTCTTTACCATAACTCTCATTCTACCTGATGGTTGTTTCTCTCTTTCTGCCCTCCTCTGTCTCTCACACACACACACACACATGCATACACACGCAGGCACACACACAAACACTAATCATACCACATGGGTGGCTGACTGCAGGCAAGTCATGGTCCTCTCTGCCTTCATTTTACAGAACACTTTGATGGCATCTCTGGTGCTGCCTCCATTAGGGTCAATCCAGTAGAAGCCTGAGTGAAACCATCATCATTATGATCGTCATCATCATCATCAATGCTGTCATCATCATCATTGTCATCATCACATCATTTTACAGAACACTTTGATGGCGTTTCTGGTGCCGCCTCCGTTAGAGTCAATTCAGTAGAAACCTGAGTAAAACCATCATCATTATCATCATCAATATCATCATCATCATCACATCATTTTAGAGAACACTTTGATGGCGTCTCCATGGGTGCTCCAGTGAAATTTCAAAAAGCCTGCAAGTGGAGTGCAGGAGCAACACACACACACACACATTTACTGCTGTTTTTTAGGCCCCATTTTATTGTACAAGTTTGTGTGTGTGTGTGTAATAAAATCGTTTATCAAATTCTTATCATCCAGAGACGCCGGCTCTAGGCAATTTAAAATCCTGCAATTCAGAACATCCTGAAAGAAGGAGCATTGATGGCGTCTCTGGTGCTGCCTCCATTAGGATCAATCCAGTAGAAACCTGAGTGAAGCTCTTCTGCGCAGACGATCAAGACAGAAGATCGATCGACATAGCTGCGCGATCTGTCGATCCATCGTGAGTGCAAAATTGGTCGATGTTTGCGCAATCAATGGACAATCTTCTGTGGCTTTGAAATGCTTTCCTCTCAGACTGTCTGTCTCTGCCTCTATGTTTTTTTTCTCTCTCTCCGTCTCTCCCACTGAGTCTCTCATGGTTTCTCTCTCTGTGCGTGTCTTTGTCTCTTCTCTTTCTTTCTCTCTTTGTGTCTCCATCTCTCCTTTTCATGATCTCTCTCTGCTTCTGTCTTTCTCTTTGTCTCTGTCTCTCTCACTCTCTCTCTTTTCCTGTCTCTGTTTCTCTTTTACTGTCCGTCTCTCATTATCTGTCTCTCTCACTCTCATTCTCTTTCACTATCTCTCAATCTCTCTGTCTCTTTCTGTTTTTCTCTCTTTATCACCGTCATTCTGACTGTCTTTCTCTGTCTCTCTCATTCATGTCTTCTAACTGTGTCCCTCGTCATCTCTCTGTACAGAGGCAGAAACAGATAGTCTGAGAGGAAAACATTACAAAGCCACAGTTATCCATCGATTGAGCAAACATCAACCGATTGTGTGCACACGATGGATCGACAGATCGCGCAGCCAATATCAATCGATATTCTGTCTTGATCGTCCGCGCAGTACAAAACCATCATCATTATGATCATCATCATCAATGTCATCATCATCATCATTTTACAGAACACTTTGATGGCGTCTCTGGTACTGCCTCCGTTAAGGTCAACCCAGTAGATGCCTAGTGAAAAATCATCATCATCGTTGTCATATTATCATTTTCATAATCATTTGGATGGAATCTCTGATGCTTTCTTTGTTAGGGTTATTTCATTTCTCTCTTTGTCTCTGTCGCTCTTACCATTCTTGTATGAAGGGTTGGTCAATAAAAGCCTTTCTCTCTCTGTGTGTCTGGCTGGCTCTCTCTGTCTCTCTGAGGCCATTTACATCTGCCTATTTTACAGGTCCAGACCGGTTTGAAAATGGTTCTGTGCATTTACATTCCATCTCGTCAGCTTCGTTCTTCTTCTGATTCTCGTATTCTACAGCCTCCCTCAATTAAAACGAAAACTTATGGCGAGAGATCCTTTTCTTTTCAGGCCCCAGCTACTTGGAACAAACTCCCTCTGTCTCTCAGACATTCCAACTCCCTGTCAGTTTTCAAAACCAACCTGAAAACCCATCTATTCTCTGAACACTACTGTCCACCATGATCGGATTGTGAGAATGAAAGCGTGTGTGGATGAGGAATGGCATGGGAAAGTTGGGAGACAGAAAGTGTGTGTGCATGCGCGCGCTGGCATGTGCTTATGCACGTGTGTGGGGATGTGTGTGTGTTTGTGTCTGTGTGTATGTATGTATGTACGAACGTACGTACGTATGTATGTATGTATGTACTGTATGTATGTGTGCATGCGCGTGTAAATGATATGCTATGTTCGTCAGTGTGTGTGCTTGTGTGCGTGCGGGCATGGGTATTGATGTGATTTGATTAAATGTATTTTTTGTAAAGCGCCATGAGCAGCTAGCCTGGAATGTGCGCTATATAAGTTTTCTTCATTATTATTATTATTGAAATCGGTTTACAGAAAACAGTCTCGGACCTGCGAGCGACCATGGATGAGTCCGGATTCAGAGTCTGTGTGGATGCGAGACATCTCTGGAATGTGCCTCTCCTATTTTGATTTATGGAACAGTTCACAGGTGGGACAGTAGAGTGACACACCTATCTTTTCAGTAGCACTAGTAGCAATAGTTATAATACTGCTAGTAGGAAGAGTACTAAAGTAGTAGTAGTAGTAGTAGTAGTAGTAGTAGTAGTAGTAGTAGTAACAGCAGCAGCAGTAGTAGTAGTAGTAGCACCAGCAGTAGTAGTAACAGTAGTAGTGGTGACAGTAGTAGTAGTAGCAGTAGCAGTAGTACGCCATTAATACTAGCAGCAGCAGTAGAGTAGCAGTAGCAACAGTAACATTAGCAGTAGTATCATCAACAGCAGTGTTAATAGCAACAGGAACAGCGGCAGTAGTAGTAACAGCAGCAGAAAAAGCAGTAGTAGAAGTAGTATTTTTTTAAGTTTTTGTTGTTGCAGCAGCAGCAGTAGTAGTGGTAGTAGTATGGTAGTAGCAGTAGCAGCAATAGTAGTAGCAGCAGCAGCAGCAATAGTAGTAGTAGTAGTAGTAGTAGTAGTAGTAGTAGTTAGTAGTAGTAGTAGTGACAGCAGCAGCATTGGCAATACCAGCAGCAGTTCTGTATTCTCCTCTTCAGGAATAAACCAGGAACACAGCGAAAACAACTGTTGCATCTTGAGCGCCGCTATGATGCATTCCAGGCATTCATGTTAGGCTGCCTACAGGGTCATTCGGGGTTCAGTATGAAGTGGTAGCGGTTTGGATTTTCTGGTGTAAATGCAGCAGTATTGTATGCGCTGAAAACGGATTGAATGTTCATCCAGTAAGCGGTCTTGGTGTAAATGGCCTCTCTGCCTCTGTCTCTCTCACCATTATTTTAGGTAGGGTTGGCCATAGCAATGTCTCTGCAGGTGGTTCCGGGGACGTCTTCCCTGTGGGCAAGTTTCATTCGTTCATTCATTCTCTCTCTCTCTGTTTGTTTGTCTGTCTCTCTCACCATTCTTGTATGTAGGATTTCCCATGGCGATGTCTCTGCAGGTGGTCCCGGGGGCATCCTTCTTCCCTGTGGGCATCTTCAGCTTCTTGATCTCCTCACCCACGCGCTCCAACACTTCCAGGGTGGGCCGAGCCTGACGGACAACAACAACAACATACAGTATTTAACATTCGCATTCAAACAAAGACACTATACAAAGACGAACAAGAAGACAACACACACACATTTGAGAAATAGACCTAAAGACAAGAAAGAGGAGGGACAGAGAGAATGAGCTTCAATGACGGGGAAAAGG
>JAGGCT020001077.1:0-25000 GCA_017654935.2 Phymorhynchus buccinoides | reverse complement strand
TTCATCCTGTCCAACAAGCTGGCCAAGCGAGAGGTGACCGCTAATTAAAGATCGAAGAACGAGAGATAGTGAGGCCAAGAGAAGGTTTCAAGGTTGCAAGGTTTATTTCCGAAAGCCCCTTGGGGGTTAATGGAAAGAGAGAACGAAATTGAACGAAGGGGTAATACTCTCTTTCTAATTAACTCCCCCTCCACCAAAGTGAAAATTCATCTTTCAATTTTCAATTTTCAATTTCCAAGAGAAGAGATACCGAAAGTGAACAAAGGGGTAATACTCTCTTTCTAATTAACTCCCCTCCACCAGAGTGAAAATTCATTTTTCAATTTCAATTTCCAAGAGAAGAGATAACGAAATTGAACAAAGGGGTAATACACTCTTTCTAATTGACTCCCCTTTCACCACCAAAGTTGATTACGACACCAATCATCTAGCAATACGTGGGTCAGAACCAAAGTGAGACAAACAAAGCATCATTCTCAAAAAAAAAAGAATGTGCCAAGTTCGCCTTTATGACCCTCCACCCACGCAGTACACATCAACAATGACCGGTTGTTGTTCTTGTGTGTTGTGTGTGGGGTTTTGGGTTGGGTGGTTTGTTTTGTGTAGTAGGGCTTGTTTGATTGAGTTTTCGTTTTCCGCACCACCATGACGCCACGCTTTGTAGAATGATTAAGATCACCTATCTCGCATTTTTGGGGGCTATTTTGAGGATGGGGGGTATCACCTAAGTCATTTCCTAGTAGGCATCTTCCTCTGAAGCCCTTTGCGCAAATTGCTTTTATCACTGGTTAACATTAGGCTGTAGTTGGGGCCAGTTGAGTAGGGGGGTAAAAAGACGGGGTAAGAAGCCCATGCCAATTATCTCATGGGCGGAAAATGTAAGTCAAGCCCATGAGACGAATGCTAATGGTAAGAAGCCCATGCCAATCATCTCATGAAATAAAGAAAATTTAAGTCAAATTTGTGTTAATGTTTAGCATTCGTCTCATGGGCAAATTTGACTTAAATTTTCTTTAGTTCATGAGATAATTGGCATGGGCTTCTTACCCGCCCATGGGCTTTTTACCCCGTCTTCCCCTAAGTGGGTGGCAGAACAATGAATGATTTGCTACTGTACGTTAGCTACGTTAGTGGGGGGAAAACCATAGCTCACTCCTTTGTGGGATACTATGGCTCTTAAACTAGAGGGCATTTCTACTGGGTTTTAGTACTGAAGCACAGGGATTGGTTTGGCCTTTGGGGACCTTCCCGAATGCAAGCTGTCCTCATTTCCTTTTGGCTGAGAGAGCGGGGATGTACCATGGGCAAGGCATCTCCACTATAAACAAATTCTAGCCCAGCTGGCCAAAATCACAGCTGCCCATTGCCAATCTACTACTTCTGCTGCTGCTATGACGACGACGACGACGACGACTATCTCTACGATGTTTACGACGACGACGACGATTGCTACTACTACTACTACTACTACTACTACTACTACTACTACTACTACTACTACTAGAAACTATGTAAAATTAAAATAAATACTACTACTACTACTACAACTACTACTTATGATGACGATGATGAATATGACAGCAAAAACAACTACAGCAACAAGAATGCACCACCATCATCACCACCACCACAATAAAAACATCAGCAACCACATCAACAACTACTAAATCCTATTTATTATTACAATTGCGCCCCGACCACCTCTTTCTGAACAAAGAGATGGGCGGGGTTGGGGATTTCAAACCGTTTGCAGGGACACCCACAATATCATTTTGTGGTCTTCCATCTGTCCATCATTCAAAACAACGGGAAGGGCGGATGAGACAAGGATGCAAAGGTGTTTTTTTTATAAGAACGGCCACGGTATGATTTTTTGTCTTCCATCGTTATTCAAAACAAGCATTGCGGCTGGGACGGAGATGCCTAGACGTTTTCAGGAACTGCCATAACAATCATGTTTGTCCTCCATCCGTCCATCTTTCAGAACAATGAGAGGGGCGGATGAGACAGCGATGCAAAAGCATTTTTTTAAGCACTGCCCTAATATTGTTTTGGCCTTCCATCATTATTCAGAACAAGGATTGGGGTGGGCACGGAGATGCCAAGACGTTTTCAGGAACGGCCATAACAATCATTTTTGTCCTCCATCCATCCTTATGCAGAGAAAGGATAGGGGCGTGGATGGGAACGTCAAGGCATTTCAGTTTCAGGCATATGATATTTACCATTTTTGTCTTTCCTAAGATTAATTATTCAGAACAAGGGGAAGGACAGAGACGGGCATGCCAAGGCGTTTTCAGGCACAGTCATGGTATTTTTTATCCTCCCCCTCTTTCAGAACAAGGAGAGGGACGGGGTTGGGAATTTGAAGGCGCCTGCAGGGACACCCACAATATTACTATTTTTCTTCCATCCATCCATCCATTTTTCAGAACAAGGAGAATGGTCGAGGGCAGGGAATGCCAAGACGTTTGTAGAGACAGTTAAGTTATATTGTTATTTTGTTGTCTTCCACCCGTCCTTATTCAGAACAAAGTGAGGGTCAGAGACAGGAATGACAAGGCTTTTTCAGGCACGGCCATACTTCTTCTTTTTTCCTTCCATCTATCATTCTTATCAATTACGGTGAGGGGCGGGGAAGAAGTTTTCAAGGCGTTTTTTGGCACAGCCATATTGTCGTTTTATCTTCCATCCATATTCAGAACAAAAATAGGGACAGGGAAGCAGACGGGGATGCCAAAGCGTTTTTCAGGAACGGCCATATCATTTTTGTCTTCCATCATTTTTCAGGACAAGGCCGAGGGGGCGGGAGCAGAAAGAGCAAGGCGTTTTCATGGACGGTCATATTGGTTTTGCCTTCCACCCTCTTTCAGAACAAAGAGAGGGGCGGGGACGGGGACGCCAAGGCTTTTTCGGGCACAGCCATGGCAGCTGTCTCGACCATGATTTCGGCCAGCTACCTGACGGTCAGTCTGATGATGGGTCCGCTGCTGATGGCCACTGGCGACCCCAGACTGCCCATCTACGTGGCAACCTGCGCCTGTGTGATGGGCCTGGGGGCCTCTGCCTTTGTTCGCTTTGAATACCGAGGATAAAGGCCAAAGGCCCGGCTGGACATGTCCAACTTCAGTCGTACGACTGTTCAACTGTGACGACGTCTGTGAGGCATGTATCTGACGAAACACTACTGTCTAATTAGAATCTGATGAAATTCTACTCGTTTTGCTACGCGTTGACAACATTCATGTACACCCTGATACATGATCCTGATAAAATGTCTGATACAGAAATGCAGACATTTTGTCAGGTTCGTCTAAGGTCTACGAATAGAGTGAAGGAAACTAGGAGGATTTCATCACATTCATGAACACAGTAGTATTCATTTAATCAGATTAATGACTCACAGATGTTACAGTTGGATGGCCGAACGATTGAAGTTGGATGTGAGGATCTGGGCCTTAAGTGTGCCAAATTGTTGTTCATATCTTCTGCCTTTGTTCGCTTTGGATACTGATGATAATGAAGTAAGTGTGCCGAATTGTTGTTCATATCTTCTGCCTTTGTTCGCTTTGGATACTGATGATAATGAAGTAAGTGTGCCGAATTGTTGTTCATATCTTCTGCCTTTGTTCGCTTTGGATACTGATGATAATGAAGTAAGTGTGCCGAATTGTTGTTCATATCTTCTGCCTTTGTTCGCTTTGGATACTGATGACAATGTAGTGTGAATGAAAAAATGGTGTTTTACGTCCTCTCGGTCTGGAACAGACACATATGGGACATTTGTAGGTAGACCTACAAAGATGGTGGGAACGATACTGGAGGCAATGCCCAGAGGCAGTGCAACACCAGTAAAGTCCCGATTTTTTAACAATACAGATAAGTGTAGCAGTAACCACGCCTCGGTTAAACCTCATCGGCTATGGTACCGCACGTTCGATTTTATGTCATAATGAAGTGTGCCGAATAGTTGTTAATTTATTCTGCATTTGTTCGCTTTGAATATTGATGATAACGAAGTAAGTGTGCCGACTTGTTGTTAATATCCTCTGCCTTTGTTCGCTTTGGATACTGACGATAATGAAGTAAGTGTGCCGAATTGTTGTTCACATCTTCTGCCTTTGTTCGCTTTGGATACTGACGATAATGAAGTAAGTGTGCCGAATTGTTGTTAATATCCTCTGCCTTTGTTCGCTTTGGATACTGATGATAATGAAGTAAGTGTGCCGAATTGTTGTTAATATCCTCTGCCTTTGTTCGCTTTGGATACTGATGATAATGAAGTAAGTGTGCCGAATTGTTGTTAATATTATTCTGCCTTTGTTCGCTTTGGATACTGATGATAATGAACTAAGTGTGCCGAATTGTTGTTAATTTATTCTGCCTTTGTTCGCTTTGGATACTGATGATAATGAAGTAAGTGTGCCGAATTGTTGTTAATATCTTCTGCCTTTGTTCGCTTTGGATACTGATGATAATGAAGTAAGTGTGCCGAATTGTTGTTAATTTATTCTGCCTTTGTTCGCTTTGGATACTGATGATAATGAAGTAAGTGTGCCGAATTGTTGTTAATTTATTCTGCCTTTGTTCGCTTTGGATACTGATGATAATGAAGTAAGTGTGCCGAATTGTTGTTAATTTATTCTGCCTTTGTTCGCTTTGGATACTGATGATAATGAAGTAAGTGTGCCGAATTGTTGTTAATTTATTCTGCCTTTGTTCGCTTTGGATACTGATGATAATGAAGTAAGTGTGCCGAATTGTTGTTAATATCTTCTGCCTTTGTTCGCTTTGGATACTGATGATAATGAAGTAAGTGTGCCGAATTGTTGTTAATTTATTCTGCCTTTGTTCGCTTTGGATACTGATGATAATGAAGTAAGTGTGCCGAATTGTTGTTAATTTATTCTGCCTTTGTTCGCTTTGGATACTGATGATAATGAAGTAAGTGTGCCGAATTGTTGTTAATATCTTCTGCCTTTGTTCGCTTTGGATACTGATGATAATGAAGTAAGTGTGCCGAATTGTTGTTAATATCTTCTGCCTTTGTTCGCTTTGGATACTGATGATAATGAAGTAAGTGTGCCGAATTGTTGTTAATATCTTCTGCCTTTGTTCGCTTTGGATACTGATGATAATGAAGTAAGTGTGCCGAATTGTTGTTAATATCTTCTGCCTTTGTTCGCTTTGGATACTGATGATAATGAAGTAAGTGTGCCGAATTGTTGTTAATATCTTCTGCCTTTGTTCGCTTTGGATACTGATGATAATGAAGTAAGTGTGCCGAATTGTTGTTAATATCTTCTGCCTTTGTTCGCTTTGGATACTGATGATAATGAAGTAAGTGTGCCAAATTGTTGTTAATATTCTTCTGCCTTTGTTCGCTTTGGATACTGATGATAATGAAGTAAGTGTGCCGAATTGTTGTTAATATCTTCTGCCTTTGTTCGCTTTGGATACTGATGATAATGAAGTAAGTGTGCCGAATTGTTGTTAATATCTTCTGCCTTTGTTCGCTTTGGATACTGATGACAATGTAGTGTGAATGAAAAAATGGTGTTTTACGTCCTCTCGGTCTGGAACAGACACATATGGGACATTTGTAGGTAGACCTACAAAGATGGTGGGAACGATACTGGAGGCAATGCCCAGAGGCAGTGCAACACCAGTAAAGTCCCGATTTTTTAACAATACAGATAAGTGTAGCAGTAACCACGCCTCGGTTAAACCTCATCGGCTATCGGTACCGCACGTTCGATTTTATGTCATAATGAAGTGTGCCGAATAGTTGTTAATTTATTCTGCATTTGTTCGCTTTGAATATTGATGATAACGAAGTAAGTGTGCCGACTTGTTGTTAATATCCTCTGCCTTTGTTCGCTTTGGATACTGACGATAATGAAGTGTGCCGAATTGTTGTTAATTTATTCTGCCTTTGTTTGCTTTGGATACTGATGATAATGAAGTGTGCCGAATTGTTGTTAATTTATTCTGCCTTTGTTTGCTTTGGATACTGACGATAATGAAGTGTGCCGGATTGTTGTTAATTTATTCTGCCTTTGTTTGCTTTGGATGCTGATGATAATGAAGTGTGCCGGATTGTTGTTAATCAGTTCTTCTGTCTTTGTTTGCTTTGGATACTGACGATAATGAAGTAAGTAAGTGTGCCAAACTGTTGCTAATCAATTCTTCTGTCTTTGTTTGCTTTGGATACTGACGATAATGAAGTAAGTAAGTGTGCCAAACTGTTGCTAATCAATTCTTCTGTCTTTGTTTGCTTTGGATACTGACGATAATGAAGTAAGTAAGTGAGAAACAATGATTAGCTAAGTCATCAACGATAAATGTCTCACAGAGAGAGAGAGATGACAGAAGAAAAAATCAAAGAAACCGATAGAGTATAATAATAATTATACTATCAGTTTCTTATTAATATAAATTCTCATAACAATAATAATTATACTATCAGTTTCTTATTAATATAAATTCTCATAACAATAATAATTATACTATCAGTTTCTTATTAATATAAATTCTCATAACAAACAACAGATCCACTCAATAGCCAAACACAGGCGAGGAAACAGAAAGGCATAATGCACGATCGTTGTGAGGTGGCCTTATCAGTATTATATGCCTATGAGCTCATACAAAGAGGTATGAACATATATACACGTAATAAATGTACTTTATACACTCTTGCACACACGTATGTTTGCGTGCATACACACAAACACAAACACATATACTGATACACAAACGCAATTTCTACCATCCGATGTTTCATAAGTTATAACAAAGAACAACTTCGGCCGGGACATTCAACTTTGATTCTATGTGTAATACACTCTTAAGGAAAAAGGGGAAATACTCTGTCAAAAGAATCACCAGAAACAATGTGACCTCCCCTTGACTGTCTCGTTTCTTAAATAAGGACTTATCACTAAAAATGTTCTAGATTCCTCCCAAAACAACACCCTTTCTCCAAATCCTCTTCGACCTTCTGCCAACTAAAAGGTTTACAGCAAAAAAGAAATTTTTATCTTGTAATTCCCGTATTTTATGGACTACAAGGCACACCTGATTGTAAAGCGCACCCCTCAAATTTTTACACAAAATTCAGATTTTGTTATTATAGTTTCTTACTATATTATCAGTTACATTGTAAGGCACAGGGGTCTCAGTCTAAGAAAAAAAGAAT
Source organism: Phymorhynchus buccinoides (assembly GCA_017654935.2). Taxonomy (NCBI): domain Eukaryota; kingdom Metazoa; phylum Mollusca; class Gastropoda; order Neogastropoda; family Raphitomidae; genus Phymorhynchus; species Phymorhynchus buccinoides. The sequence continues at coordinate 17,799 of JAGGCT020001077.1, read as the reverse complement.
CGCCTTATAGTCCGGAAAATATGGTATATTAATCAACTCGTGCACTGGTCATACTTTTTAATTCCTAACACCATAGACCTATTGAATTTCAGTGGAGCCTCAGTATTGCGACCACCCTACAGACTGGCGCCCAAACTGTCCGGAATTGTGAGGTGGTCGCTATACTGAAGACTCTTTCAGTAAGGAATGAGAAGAGAAGAGACCGAATAAAACTGTCCGGATTGCTGGGGTGTCCGCGATACTGAGATGTCCATTGGGCGGGGTTTGACAGTAGTGCATAGCATTCTTCTTCTTCTTCGTTCGCTCAGTTTCCCGTCATATGAGCGTAGATGCGTCATGCTGCCGTTATGCGCCTAAGAAAGAAATAGTTAGGCTCAGCATGTCCAACTTCGGCTGAAGAAATCTTTGTAAGAATTTATAGAAAAAAGGCAGGAGAATGGACCAGTGAGATAGAAAGATAGCAGATAACAGTAAGCAAAGGGAAAAGGCAGAGTCAAAGAGAATTAGAGGAAGTTACAAGCACAGAACTTCCAGAAGGTGGAGGAACTATTTGTACAAAAGATCCCCTGGTATCCCCACGGGGGAGTGCATAGCATTCGATTTCACATTCAATGAAACAAACATCCACGCTACAAATGTCACAAACTGCAACACAGAACCATAAAACAACATTATATCAGATCAGTGTTAGATACAGGGATTTGAGGTGGCCCCAAACACAAAAAAGCGTAGCTGATGGCATCGTCAAAGTACTCAAACAAAACTTTGCCAATGGCATCATTTTTTCGCGGCTCGCCTAAACAAACCTTACTGTCAAATACAGTTTCATCCGGCCAAGCCCTGTCAAATTTGTGTTGGCATCCTTTGTCAATCTCCTCTTTTTTCACACCTATGCTGTGATGTATAATTTTCATGGCTGATGATGAATTATTCACTCAAAAGCTTTGAAAACATCCAAATCCTTCGAAATATTACTGAGGAAGTAGCTGAACACACGAAAATGGTGCACTGCCGATGGATGTAACTGGCCAACCACAGAGCAGCTTATGAAATTCTGTCAAGGTAATGTAGGCCTACTGGCGCTACAAACTTCTTTCGTTTTGACCATGTGCGTGAGAAGAAAGTCTACCAAACTCGACAATCTGTATGATCGTCTCTCTCTCTCACTGTACGTTCTTTTAAAATTGAATATAAAAAACGCATTTACATGCTTAGCGTAACTCTCACATCCCTGTAGATATGATTAAAAGTCAATAGGAAAAAATTGGTAGAATGACAAACTGAGAAAGTAAAGATAGAAAGAGTGAGAGAGTGGAAGAAAAGAAAATGGAGAAAGAGAAAGAAGAGGGATTAGGGTAGGGTAGACAGAGACAAAGAACATAGAAGAGACAGAGAATCTTCTATTCTCTGTCTCTTCTATTTAGCGTGTAGACAGAAGAGGTCGGGTAATTTATAAAAAAAATTGTCAATCACTTTACAAGGCATGTTTAATAAAATGTAAAGCAGTGAACAGTTCTTTGATTGTTTCTTTTAAAGTTAGAGGTGTAAAACTTGTGCTTGAACTATTCCCTCTCTCAACACCACTAAAATCAACATGGAAACCTGACTGATCTCCAGGCCTCATGTGAGTGTCAAACCTACTAATAAGGACACTTAACTCTTTGATTTCTGTAAATCTACCATCTTTTTGTCACCCTCATTCCTAGGAGCAACGTTTTCCACTCAGTCTTCTTGTAACTCTCTCAACACCACTGAGGGAAAAGCTCTCAACACCACTGAGGGAAAAGCTGCACGGAAACCCGACTGATCTCCAGGCGACTGCTGTATTCATGCAGACTGCTGAAGAAGAAGAAGTAACTCTCTCAACACCACTGAGGGAAAAGCTGCACGGAAACCTGACTGATCTCCAGGCGACTGCTGCACTCGTGCAGACTGCTGGCATCTCCATCTGATGTGATCCATGAAGAAGAAGAAGTAACTCTCTCAACACCACTGAGGGAAAAGCTGCACGGAAACCTGACTGATCTCCAGGCGACTGCTGTATTCATGCAGACTGCTGGCATCTCCATCTGATGTGATCCATGAAGAAGAAGTAACTCTCTCAACACCATTGAGGGAAAAGCTGCACGGAAACCCGACTGATCTCCAGGTGACTGCTGTATTCATGCAGACTGCTGGCATCTCCATCTGATGTGATCCACGAAGAAGAAGAAGTAACTCTCTCGTTTATGTGAGCAACTTTACTCGAATAACGGCATTGCTCTCAGTGCTGTCCCACCCCTCTGTTTTCCCTGTCAATTATCACACTCAATTGCCAAAAGAGGTTTTCCAAAGCTAATAAGCCAGACCAGTGAATATCCCACGGCAATACACCTTAGATACACAATAACACAAGCACCCCTTTTCAGTTCACACTTTCACTCTCTCTGGAAATCCAGGAATTGAGAGACAGCAGCTCTATAAAGCCAGGCTCTCACATAGCTGCTATAGAGCAACAAAAGCTGCTGGTAGGAATGAAGAGTTAACATTTGAAATTTAAAAGAAGAGCCAAACAAACTGGAAGCACCATAAATCTTTATTATTTTATATCTTGAAATACCAAGAAAATAACATGCAACAAACTATAACACAACAATATAACTTTTGCATTTTTAAAACCTGTAACCGGTAATCACAACTGTAACAATCAACAAAATTTGCATTGCAAGTGAAAAAAAACCAGGAATTAATTAAAGACTGAACAATATTGGTTTCCCCCCACAAAGATTATAAACATTAAATGAAACATGTTTTAATTTCAAGCTGTGAATGCTCAATAAATCAAGCCACACATAACTTGTGTTGAAATAATACTGTTCATTTTTAAACCACAATGACAACTGGCACAGGTTATGAATCAAATAACTGCTCTTCTTCTTTATTATTCAAGTCGTTCATTCACACATAACATGGAAAATCTCAATGTCACTTTAAAAAAAAATAATAATAAAAAAAATGAAACAAATAAACATTGCCATTTTTTAAATTAAAATAATAAATAAACCTTGGAAACGCAATGCTTGATCAGTTGGTATTAAGGCACAAATTGTATTAGATATTCAAGTTTCGGGACACCGAGTTTAAATGCAATCAATAATGAACTATACTATGTAAAATGATGAATAAATAAAATTCACATAATTGCACTAGAATTTTCTTTGTAATGTTAAATCTAAAACATTTTAATGCAATTTATTTGTTAAACAAACAAAACAATCACACACACAAAAACGACAATCTGAGACAAGCAAACAAAACACAAACTATCAAACAAACACTACTCAAGTGTCAGTTCAATACTGTTGAATACATTAACGATGCATTAAAATAATACACTAATGTGCATGCTGCTCTCGTTTAATTGCTCTGTATGTCTAAAGTCACGGGGTTAATTACCAAATATACGGTAACCCAAAAGAAATATGTTGAAAAAGAACGTAGCCCGAGTCTGATAATTAAACCTCACAAGAATACTTAAACAAGTTCCTTCTTAATGTTAAAAAACAAAATAGCTTGAGTCTGTAACTGAATCTCACAAGAATGTTTTGACAGATTCCTCCTCAGTGTTCAAAAGAATACGTTTTTGCAAAAAAGATTGTTTTTTGTTTAATTCCAATCAGTGAATTGCTGCACATTCACATATACCTGGTGTTAACAAGAAATACTATTGTTCAAAAAACAAATGAAATGGAAATTAGGACAAACATACCCATTTCTGAAGAGGAAAGTTGTAAACATAATATCATACTGTTTTTGTTTATCACACATACTTGCATGTATATTATATTCACAGGAAGTGTGGATTATCAATAATTAAAATTACACACTCACAGATATTTTGTGTTGAAAATAATACTGTTGATTTTTTTCAGACAAATTAACAATTATTACAAATTATGAATAAATCTTTTTATAACTCCAAACACACATTCAGCCATACTTAATAATTATCAAGTCATAAATCATACCCTTTTTTTTTAAACTCTGAAAATAAACATGAGAGTAGAGACACAAAGATTTTTGGTGTTAAGCCATTAATCATATTGCCAATTGTTTTTATGTTTGTTTGGTTTGTTTTTTCATCCAAAAATGGATGTCAATCGTAATGGAAAATGGAATACAGCCAAAGCAAGGCTTCTGGAAGTTCTTCACAGTTTGAAGTTTGAATACCATTGTGGTAAGGGAATGAAGCCAGAACCAGGTGCCTTCCTTCACTATTTGAACACTGGTGTGGTCATGAAATGAAGCAATTTAGCCCAAGTCCTGCACATCTTGGATTCTGGGTATTAAAATGGAGCAACTCTAAAAAACGTTGTCTGGACTGCTACAAGTACAAGTGCGAATGAGCTTAGGGGCGCTTAGTAGAGTTAGACCGACCTAGAGTAGGGCCAAACGGAATACAAGAACACCACAATGGGGTTGGGAAATGCAACCAAAGCCAGACCCCTTCACAACTTCAGCACACCACTGTGTTGCATTCAGGAGATGAAGCCCAGACCAGATTCCTGCACAATCCGAGCGCAGCTGTGGGTCGGAGAAGGAGGGCGAAGTTCAAGCATGGTTCTCTTGGTCAGGCAATGTAATGGCTCCCAACCGGAAAGTCTGAGAAGAAAGTAAATGAGGCAACTGTTTTACTAAAAGCAAAACTTTGGCTTTTACCTACCATATTTTTCAGACTATAAGGCACTACTTTTTCCCCCCAAGACTGAGATCCCTGCACCTTATAATGTGACTAATAAAATAGTAACAAAATCTGAAATTTGGGTCAAATGTTTTGGGAGGTGCCTTATACAAAGGTGTGTCTTATAGTCCAAAAAATACAGTACTAACAACAAAAGACAAGCTTTGAAATGATATTAACCAAAATTGATCAGAATTAGTGGGAACTGGAGAGAGTGAAAACAGGTACCCCGGTAGTTAACAACCCGGCGGTTGGCGGCACCAGCCCCCACCCACGCCCCTCCCCCAAAAAGGGAAGAAAAGGAGGGGCAGGCATGGGGGTTGAGATGGGAAGAAGGAAACAGAAAGTGAGAGGAAATAAATAAAAGAACAAACAAACAAATACTAAGGGAATATACTGAACATATTGTGAAATTGAAAAATATGGTTTTCGTTCTTTCTTCTTTTTTTTTAGGAAGGAAGCATTTCTTATCTGTTCAGAATTTTCTGTCATTTTGCAAGTCACAAGCAGGACTAAAATCTAAAGGAAGCATTTTTTTAAAATGACAATTAGAAAAAGTGTTGTTGTTTTTTAATAATAAATTTGTAAAAAATCTTTTGGTTTAATTAAAGATAATATTTGATCGGAAGGGATAAAGTCTGAATTAAAAAGAATATTAATTTAGTTATTTCATTTACAGTGGAATCTCCCTTATAAGACCTTAAAAAATCATCTAAAATGAGGTCTTAAATGCGAGGGAATTGTTTAAGGGAGGTAATTTTAATACTTACAAAGAAGGTCAATGTCTCAGAGAAGAACGTCTTAAGCGGGAGGGAGTCTTATAATGGGGGGCCTCATAAAAGCGGTTCCACTGTACTAAAATATTTGATAGACACACTGATATCATGAAATCTTTCAAACTTTTGATGAATTAAGTGATCTAATAAAATGACTACTTTTGCAACATGAATGTGATAATATCTTTGTTCTTGTTGTTCTTGTTGTCGCTTGCTTGTTCGTGCACGTTTTGTATGCTATCCTTTTCATTATCATGTTCTGTTCCATTCTCTTATTACTTGTGGCAGCCAATATTGTATAATCTACTTCTGTTTGAGCGCCTTGTATAAGCTTTAAGCTTGTTGTGCTCGTTCCAATTTATGTTGCTGCTTTACTATGTGTTATTTAATAACAATTCGTTTAAACCAACATGAATGTGATACATAGTACAGTGGAACCTCCCTTATAAGACTTCCCACTAAAAGACTCCCTCCCACATAAGACCTACTTCTCTGAGACATTGTCCTTCTTTGTAAGTATTAAAATTGCCTCCCTTGTAAGATCCCTCCCTTATTTTAGATGATTTTTGAAGGTCTTATAAGGGAGGTTCCACTGTAGTCTTCTTCTTCGATCGCTAAGTCTCCTGTCAATTATGAGCGCAGATGTGTCATGCTGCTGTTATGCGCCTAAGTAAGAAATCATTAGGCCCAACATGTCCGACTTCGGCTGGAGGAAATGTTTTTGAAAGCATTTCTTGAAAAAAGGCAGGAGAATGGACCGGAAAGGCAGAAAGATAGTAGATGACAGCAAGCAAAGGGAAAAGGCAGAGTCAAAGAGAGTGACAGATTAGAGGAAGTTACAAGCACAGATCTTCCAGAAGATGGGGGAACTATTCATACAAAAGACCCCCCACCCCCCCCCACCCACCCCGGTAGTAACATACCCTCTTCTCTTCACTCAGTCTATGTAGAGTTGGCAGTGCACGATGTTCCCAGTGCTAGACGTCTGAACCTCCACATCCACAGTTTTAGGGGGAACCTGAAACATAAGCATTTAAATAAATAAATAAGGACAAAAAAAGCAACAGTCTTCAGTGGTGTACCGAGGCCCCAGTCATAGGACATTGACCCATTAAACTTGAAAATGTCCTACTGTATTTTCCCCTTAGCACTTAGCATACGTTAACCCTCTCACGGCTGCATACGCCAGATCTGACTGATTTTTTCTTTACCATTGGCTCCCGCAGCCCCCGATTGCGCCCGCTGAACGCCCGGTCTAGTAGTTTCACTTTCACTTTTGCCCTACCCACAATGCAATATACTAAGTTAGTTCTTCCTGTTCTTGACTCTCACTAGTCTCAGTGGTCCGTTTTTGGTTCTTACAGCAAGGGAAAGGACCCACTAGTCTTTTTGAACGGATTTTTCGAAGTGACCCCAAAAATGTTTCTTCTTTCCACGTGACGTGCGCAGTATTGACTCGGCGCGATGCTCGGAGCGCCATTACGGATTTTTTAATTCCAATTCATGGTTTGTTGTGTGACAGTGTGTTAGCTTTGGAATGAAAATATCATCATTGCTATTCAATATGCATCTTTCAGAAATTAAATGTGAGTTAGACTTTATTCTGGGTGATTTTTTTAAATAAAAGATTTGGTGTGACGTTTGGAGTTACTTCCCATCACTTGGTATTCAATATAGATTATCGGTTCGATTGATCAGAGTGAGAGGGTTAAACCCAGTGGCAACGAAAAAGTTGTCATGTGGTCAAAATTTACCACCACCCCTTTCCTTCCTCATCAGTCACACAAAAATCGCATGCAAATTTTTTTATTTTTAAATTGGGTGGCGCGACTCTGGCTGCGACATGCTCTCCAGGTGGGAGCAACCCGAATTTCACAGAGACGCCTCTGTGACTATAAAGTACCTAATAATAATACCTGTCAGGACAAATGTTTGATTAAATGTTTAACACTGTCACGCTTCATCTTATTGGTTTCTGCAAGAGCCAGGACATTGTCCTATTAATGTATCTGGTATCAGAACAGTTTGTCCTATCACCTTTCGATCCTCAGTACATCACTGAGTCTTTTGTCCTCTTAAAAGGAACAATAAGTGAAAAGACGAGTCAGCCTTAAATTAAATGTTTATGTGTAATAAACATTCACTGTGCATTTCTTTCTGTTCAAAAGTCTTTCAAATCGAAATAAATCAACTTTAACCCTTTCGCCACCAGCCATTTTTTAGCAACAAAATACCATTAAACTAAACTGGGTAGAGACAAAAATTGTAGATCTGCAATACTGTGAATTCCTCTGTGACATGTATAACATTAGGCCTATCCTTACCTCCCCAAATTAAGAAAATAGGGTCTTTGGATAACAGACTCTGATGATTTGATGCCTTTTAGTGACATGGGTGGTGTATAAATGGTCAGCCCTCTACAATGCGACTGAATAAATGTAAATCAATCGCCAATGGCCAGTAAAAAATCTGACTGCCGCTCGCCAGGCTCTTCGGGGAATTCCCCGCAGGCAGGTAGGCAACGCATGAGGCGGGACTTTGTCTGCAAAGGCATCGCTATCCCTGTCTCAGCTAAACTCAGCGTGCAAGGCTCGGACCCACACTTATCTGTACAGCCAATCAGAATGCTTCGCTTTCGCGGACAATGGTAGCAGACGCTTTCTTTATCAACTACTGCAGCTGTGACTTTCTTGGAAAATGGCGAGTCGAAAGAGAAACCAACCTGAACAGAAATCTGCGTTTTTTTCGCTGTTGCAATAAACCAACAAGGCAGAACTACCACCACCAGTAATTAGTCAGACAAACATGATGCTAAGCAAAATGATCCAGGTAGGGTTTCATCAGATTCTGAACAGCCATCTACCTAAGGCTAAGCTAAGGCTCACAGCAGCGCTGGTAGCACAGACTTTGTTTCCGGATGTGTAACTGATAAACTCTCAAGAGGGAATATCTGACTGCACACTCAAAAAGCAGACGATATGTGTGTCGTGATACTGATAGTGTACTTGGTGCCAACACTGACGAGGAATTATCTTTGTTCAATAATTAATTGCAGTCATGATAAAGGCCATTATATAATAGGGACCCAGGGACCAGACCCAGTGAAAATGGAATTAACCAAGAAATGCAGGGGGTGGGGGGTGGGGGGGGGGGTGCACACATCTTTACCTTTACCAAAAAATTTTTGTTCCCAAAATCCGTGCTGGCGACTAAAATTTGTTGTTTACTAGCCATTGGCGATTGAGTCAAAAAAGCAATCGTAGAGGGCTGCAATGGTGGTGCATAAATGCGACATTGGCAGTGAAAGGGTTAAAGTGCAGAATTGCAGGTCCTAAGGGCATCGCCATGTTGCCACTGTTAAAGAGTAGATGCCCCCTGAATATGACATCAGAGACCTAGTTTACCTACTGTGACTGATGCTTGGGCAGTAAGCCTAAAGGTATAGTGTGTGTGTGTGTGTGTGTGTGTGTGTGTGTGTGTGTGTGTGTGTGTGTGTGTGTGTGTGTGTGAATCATTTGAGAGAGAGAGAGAGAGAGAGAGAGAGAGAGAGAGAGAGAGAGAGAGAGAGAGAGAGAGAGAGAGAGAGAGAGAGAGAGAGAGAGAGAGAGAGAGAGAGATATTAGAGCGTTCTTTGTTGACCAAGATCAACACTGGACTGGCACCCTGAAGTACATTTAATTAAGAGCTTTTCAATTTCATCCTTCCTTCTTTTCCCAGTGTGAAGCTGTTGAATGAAGTGAACCTTTGTTCATGGCTTTATCCTAGAAGACTGAGCCATACATGAGAAGCCTAAGTGAATCCGAGTCTGTGACGTCACAACATGGCACAAAATGGTAGCCCCCTTAAACCTTCAATCTGGCACTTTCAATGGCGTTTTTTTTAATGTTTATCTTAACTCAAATGGAATTTTTATTTGCAAATCATACACAAGCGTATTTAGCTATAATCTTGCAACAGAGATCAACTTCCATTTGGACTTTATGTTCCCTTTAACGTCAGTTGCATACAGTATTTATCATTTCTGCTGCCCGCATGTGCAGGCCTTGCTACCTCATCCTTTTGACAGCACAGACCGATCACATGACCTTTCATTAGACCGATCACATGACCTTTCATTTGGCCCCGCCCACTTGTCACTTCTAAGGCCCCACATGTCTGCTATTGTTTCAGTGCAAAGATTCTTGACAATTATAACAAGCAACCACCATTACAGACATTATTGTTGCATCTCTAACCTGACATGAACTTAAAAGCTGGGATCATCATGAAGTCATTAGGGATAATGCTACCAATATTTAGTGAACTTGGTTAAGTAGTTTTAGCCGTAGAGGTTCTAACCACACAAAAAAACAGTGACACACACACACTCACTTATTACTCACATGCACACACAGTGCACACACACACATCTTATTACAATATCAACATTTTAAGTTTGAAATGCATGCATCGAGACAAGTAGTCATGCTTAAGCTCATAAATCACATCATAATAGACCAACATCCACTAGTATCCATTAAATCTTCTAGCACCACATATTTTTTTATATTCTTGGTTGTCCGATGCATCTCAACTAACAAGAGGGGGGTAACTATAATTATTTTCAAGTGTGCATGCGTTGCTTTAAATAACAGAAAACAATCACTGACATAAGTTCTGAAAATAAACAAACACACGGCAGACCACCGGGCAGTGAATGTCTTTGCATTTGGTGGGAGTGAAGTGTAATGTACTGGGCGAATACATACACCCATGGTGCTGGAAGAGTTAAGCGAAAACTCGACAACACACGAAAATATGCATTGTTTAAATATTGACAGCATAATATAGTACATACATGTATGCTTAATTCAATTTAAAACAATATGAAAAGAAACTGACATTTATTGATTTAATTGAGTATCCAAAAAAACAGAGGTCAGGAATAAAGAGAGAGAGACAGAGAGAGACATAGACAAAGAGACATATACAGTACTGAGAGTAACTTCAGTAAGACTAAGACTGCAATTAGTGTAAGAGAGAGAAATAGAGAGAGAGAGAGAGAGAGAGAGAAAGAAAGAGAGAGAGAGAGGAGAGTAGAGAGAGAGAGGAGAAGAGAGAGAGAGAAAGAGAGAGAGAGAGAGGGGGGGGGACCTATAATATTACTGAAACAGAAAGAGAGCGATGTACATCAACTGTCATTATTACTAATATTAGAGGAATAAGACTAAGAGTATAGATCTTATTCTACCTGTGTAGAAACACCTTTACGACTGCAGGAATCGCCACCATCTGAACCATAAGACTGCAGAGCAACAGGCTTCCTCTCTTTGACCAGCAGCTTGCACTGTCCAGGGTGGGATGTAAGTGGAAAATTGGCATTGCTGGACTGGATCAGCACATCCTGAAGATAATATTAGTAATGAGTGTCCAGTCTTGAGCAGGGGGAACAAAAAGTTGATTATACTTATAGTTAATTTACATGCATACAAACACAATGAGGTGAACCACGCGCGCAGCTGCAGTCCCCTAAGCCCCCCCCCCCCCCCCCCCCCCCCCCCCCCCCCCCCCCCCCCCCCCCGGTCCGGCCCTGGTCTGCGTATTATTGCTCAAGAGTGCACGACTCTATTCATACAGGTCAGGTCAGAGAATAAGGACAACTACTGAACTAGGCCTCACGGCCTCTTTGTGTCCTGTCTGATTATTTGTATTCTTTTTCATGATTTTATGCTACAACGGCATAAAATGAGCTCAGAGAGAGAGAAAACTTGAAAACTTAAACTTTATTTTCCAAGGATACAGATTTTAGGCAACGCCTATTCTTCCAATCTGTCCTTGATACATAATATTTGTATATAATATACTTAACACAAAAGACAAACATGGCAAGGCATACTATTACGCATAGAGAGAGAGAGAGAGAGAGAGAGAGAGAGAGAGAGAGAGAGAGAGAGAGAGAGAGAGAGAGAGAGAGTGTGTGTGTGTGTGTGTGCATGTGTGTGTGTGTGTGGGGGGTGGGGGGCTGTGGGGTGTGTGTGTGTGTGTGTGTGTGTGTGTGTGTGTGTGTCAATGTCTTGGATAAGTAGATCTTAAGTGATAAGTTCCACTGTAGAAAGATTACTCGATTTTAATGTTAATAAACTCGAGTGAACCCGAGGATGAAATGACCATGAAGGGCTTGAGGCCGAGTTGATCTGTACCCGGGGCCGAGTTGGCATGAGGCCAACCTGGTAAAAGGCCGAGTTGACTGGCATTGATACTGATAGTAAGATACTGATTCAGTGATTGCGGTCCGTCGAAACACCCCAAAAACCGTTTTGTTTGGTCTTTTTACCCAAAAAACCTCTGTTGGTACCAAAAAAAAATTTAAATCCCGATTGGTATCCAAAAAACCTGTTGGTACAAAAAAAACCGAGTCGCATAAAACTCAGAAAGTTAGGGATAGGGTTGGGGATAGGGATAGGGTTTGGGATAGGTTAGGGATAGGGTTAGGGATAGGTTAGGGGTAGGGGTAGGGATAGTAAGATGGGAGCAGGAAAAGACAGACAACATAAAAATGTCCTGATTATATTGGTTTTCTCAAGTTTCCTTGTTTTTTTTGGGTACCAACAGAGGTTTTTGCGACGGACCCAGTGATTGGCCTACACTACTAGTACTACTACACTACACTGCTACTGACTACAGGCTTGTCATGTTTGTAATAGGCACCTCTTGAATAGCAGATTTGTTAAGTCCAGTGGCCACAGTCGCTTCAATTATGTATTTTTCAACTGCAACAACAGATTCGGTCTCAACTGACGCCATGTTGTTGACGGAAATGCGTTGCATTGTGGGGTTGTTTCTCGCGCTGGCTTGCTGGAAAACGTGTACAGTGGTCGTCTGCTATTCAAGCGCAGCACACGCACACTCACACACTAGTCTCAGAATCAGTTGGTCATCGTCGGTAAGTCAGAAACTCACTCGCAAAGTTCAGACATCAAGACTTCTGCAGGTGTAATGAAAGATGTTTTTATTGCAAGTAGGGAAGAAAAGTGAAAATTGCATCCTTATCTAGTCTACTGTCGTGTACTGATCACATTGTGATTTCCACGATAGATCACTTATTATGTCGTCTGCGCGATGAGCCATGAGGATCACATTCAGGAAGATCGCCTACTGTGTTCTTGGTGTGTATTGTGTCATTACATGCTACACGGGCTTCTTGCTGCTGAAGAGGAGGACCAGTCCAACTTTGGTTCAAGACCAGGAACGACTTCTGCTAAACAAAATCAAGTCATTGTCAGGTATGACAGTTTTCTTTACATGTTTACACACAGCTACTGTATACATATATGTGCACGTTGTTTGCATTTAAATGTGTTCAAGTCTTCAATAAGTTCATATCACGCCGTCTCAGTAGACATTACAGTGAGTTACCAACTTCTGTAGCACTAGTAGCACTTGGCATAGCTAGGGGCCTAGGTAGCAAACAAAGCAAAAAGTAGCATCTATCTAAGATGCACCTGCATCTGCACACAGGTATGGCTTATGGTTCCAATAGGAATTGTTCAGAAATAATTAAGGGGAGTAGATCATGGTGTGTGGGAGTGATCTCGCATAATTCAATCGGTCAAACAGGGGAGTTACTCTACCATCAGGTAGATCCCTCGCCCTCGCCTCGTGTGTTTGAGGAGACACACAGCATGTAGAACGCAGTGCGTCATTCTCAAGTTGATGTAATTTATGTTTTTACGTCACAGTTGGCAAACTATCACTTTGTATCAAAATTTAAAAAAGTTTGCAAGTCGCTGACTGGCATCCTTCGGTTTCAAGCTTCGACGCCATGCCGTCATGGTTGCTATGGTTTTGACAGAGTAAGTCGAGGTAATCAAGTAAATCAACTCTAATTTTCACGAAGTGCTCTTCCCTAGATTTTTTCTCAAAATCGTCTATTGAACAAAAGTTGGCAGAGGCTCGGGGTACAGGCCACCTGAGAATCTAATAAGGGTAATGAATATCTCTCTCTCTCTCTCTCTCTCTCTCTCTCTCTCTCTCTCTCTCTCTCTCTCTCTCTCTCTCTCTCTCTCTCTCTCTCTGAGTCTCTCTCTCTCTATCTGCATGTGTGTGTTTACTGCATGTACTGCTTTAACCTTTGATCATGAAATTTAGCATTAGGCTTCTCATCTTCTTTTTGTCTTAACATTACAACAATCAAAATGTATGTGATGCTTTTTTCCCAATAAAATATAATATCATGATGGTCATCAATTAAGTTCATCCTGTTACAAATTAGCCCCAAAAAATACTTGGTCTTAAAAAGCATTGTCAATAAGGTTTTCTGTGTTATCACATTTTTGACAGTGTATTTTTAAAGCTTACTTAGTTATACAGCCCACCAAATTTATTTTTTTTAAGAAAAGAAAATTGGACTTTTACAAACTTTGCCTGCTTTTCAATGGTACTTGTGAGACTTAAATGTGTACTTATTCTGGTGTCTTAACTTATAAATGACATCATAGCCAAACTAAGCTGCCCAAGGCAGGTACACATGATGCATGCTGTGAATGTTAATGTGCATTTGCACGGGAGCCGACGCACACAGAGTCAAGCACTCTAGCATATATATATATACACAAAAACATACTTATGCCCAAATATAAACACTATCACACATGTTGATTCCAACACAAGCGCACTCTCTCTGTCTCTGTCTCTCTCTCTCTCTCTCCCCCTCTCTCTCTCTCTCTCTCTCTCTCTCTCTCTCTCTCTCTCTCTCTCTCTCTCTCTCTCTCTCTCTCTCTCTTTTTTTTCTGTAACTATTGTCTTTCTTTTTGACTGACTCTCATTGCCTTGAGCTGTCTGTCTGTCTCTCTGTCTCTCTGTCTGTCTCTCTCTCTCTCTCTGTCTCTCTCTCCCACCCTCTCTCTCCCTCCCTCTCTCTCTCTTTCTCTCTGCCTTTGGATGTCTGCCAATTTCTGTCTATTTGTCTCATTGTCTGTCCATCTGTCTGTCTCTCTTTCTCTGTGTATCGTTACTGGCATTTCTCTCTCTCTCTCTCTCTCTCTCTCTCTCTCTCTCTCTCTCTCTCTCTCTCTCTCTCTCTCTCTCTCTCTCTCTCTCTCTCTCTCTCTCTCTCTCTCTCTCTCTCCCCCCCCCTCTCTCTCTCTATCTGAGTCTCTCCCTCTCAAAGAAAAGGTCAATAAAGCAGCAAATGAGAGTGAGATAGATAGATTGGGAGAGAGAGAGAGAGAGAGAGAGAGAGAGAGAGAGAGAGAGAGAATATGTGAATACGAGTATGGATGTTTTATTGAGGGTAAAATTGACAAGTTAAGAGTTTCTTTGTATCATGCCTTTTGTGTGTATAAAACACACACACACACACACACACACACACACACACACACACACACACACACACACAACACACACAAACACACACACACACAATACTGACTTCCTGAAGCTTCGCTCGGGAACTAAACAAAAATTAGTTCGTAATGACTATGTCAGATTCAGTATTTTTAATATGCAAAGATGTTTAATAACTTACGCTGAATGTCACACTTATGCAGCGTAAAGCACATTATTGAAGCTAGTTTAGATATAGGCCTATGCCATTTGCATGAAGACAGAAGTTGAAGTTATGTGCTAGGCATCATTTTGTCGGAAAGCGTCATTCGCTCATATCATCATCATCGTAATGTGTAACCATTATTTCAAATTGATTGGGTTTATTGAATGAACTTTGCTGTTATATTTGATTGTTTTATTGAATGATCTGCCTGATGTCTCTTTGTATTTTGTCTCTTCCACCCCTTCCCCTCTCCCCGATTAAAAAAAAAAGAATCTCGTTCCTCCTCTCATTACTGTAATTCGCCCCAAGTCTTGTCTTGTCTCCACACTTCAGTTGCACTAATTGAGGAATCCGAGCCCATCAAAAGGATCACGCACACTGTCTGTCTCAGCATCCTCCCCCCCCCCCCCCCCCCCCCCCCCAGTCAAGCAATCAACCAATCAACCGACGAAGCAAGCAGCACTCAGACCGTTGGTTACGTGACTCCATCAGCAGTTCCTGAACCCTGGTAATGGGCGCACCATCTGACACTAGTGGTAGTCTTCGGACACGAAATAGAAGGCACACGGCAATAATACGAAAGTCCGGCATCATCACACTCGGCAAATCTAGAGCTTTCCTGTCGTATCTCCTATTATCACCACCGTCATTCACCGAGAGATCGCCTGGCAACCGGAGACTGGAACCAGACTGGCCAACCCCGGAAGTGTCACGTAGAGTCTCTGACGTTTCCCTGACAACAGGAAGGGTGTCGCACGGAAAAGCCGCCCGATAGCACGTGCCGTGATATCGGTGTTACACGGGATCAATGATCATCGCAATAATGAGCAAGAAGTAGTTTGTTGTTTTGTTTTGTCCATGCGATTCTCTGTTATGTGTAGAACCTTTCAGCCAAGTTCCCTCTTCTTCTTCTCCTTCCTCTTCTTCTTCTTCCATCGCTCAGATTGTTTCCTGTCAATTATGAGCGCCGATGCGTCATACTGCTGTTATGCGCCTAAGAAATAGGCCCAGCAAGTCCGACTTCAGCTGGAGGAAATCTTTTTGAAATTGTTTCTTAAAAAGAAAGAAAAAAGGCAGGGCAATGGACCGGTAAGGCAAAAATATAGTAGATGACAGAAAGCAAAGGGAAAAGACAGAGTCAAAGAGAGTGACAGATTAGAGGAAGTTACAAGCACAGAAATTCCAGAAGGTGGGGGAACTATTTATATAAAAGACCCCCGGTATCCCCTCGGGGGGAGCCTAGTTCCCAAACCACTGTTTCATAAACAACGTAGATTATAAACTATGAAGTCAGCCATTGCGAGTCTTGTTATTTAACCAAAGGCTTTTAAATTTGTTTTAATTCTGTGTAAGATATCTGTTCAAATCTGGGTTTGAAATTTGTTCTGTTTTGTTGTTGTTGTTGTTTTTGTTGGTAGTGGTGTTTGTTGTTGTTGTCTTACCAGACAGGAAGTGTTTTTATACTGAATTTTGTATTTTAAGTTGCAAAGATTTATTTTTGAAACTGAAATATGAACTAATGTTGAAAATGTTGTGGACAGTAGGGGGGGCATATATAGAATTCATATAATTCTATTGCAGTGTTCGAAGGTGTTCTTACCAGGGTGTGTGCATTTTTTCCCCCTAGGACTGATTATCTGACACACAATGTAAAGGAAATAATTCGTAAAGGGGCTACTTGAATGGCATTATTATTACAATCCATTAATCCATTGATCGAAACATTATTCTTTTTCCAAAACAATTATTTGTTTATCTTAAACTGACAACGTATCCTAGTTTACAGACAAAAATGAACGAAAGCCAAAAAATATCATGAACCTTCTTGATGGAGGTGCAAAATCGTCTGGCATACAGGCTAGCCTACAGCCAGCAAGGCCACCAAACAACCTAATCGTTTCAACTAGAGCGTGAAAACGCTAGGTCAACCCGCCGTGCGGCAGCATTTTCGGCTCCAGTGACCTTGACCATTGACAATGACCATCATGTTCCAGATTGGCCTAGACATGGGTGAAAGTAGTGCAGGCATTGTCCTGAAATCAGGATGGGACAAGCTGATAGAGGCAGTCTTCCGGATTGGCCATCATGTCATCCGAAACCATGGTCTTATAAAATCAACCATTTCTGCCATAATTGATGGCAGATTAAAACAAGATGATAGATATAGCAGTTCTAACACTATCCTCACCCACCCTGTATACACAGCCATACTCATTGGAAATTAATTTTAATGTGGTCACCACTTCAGGATTGGGAAGAACCAGAGAACATTGAATCGTGTCATTTCAGGATTGAGAGAATGTTTTACTTTCACCAATGCCTAGATATCCTAACTACATATCATCATGCAAAATGTCAGCCTCCTACGTGCCTCTGTTCAAACGGGTAACGTAGACAGTTAAATCGTCAGCCAACCAGGAACAGGCAGACATAATATTCCCCTGATAGATCTTATGAAAACATTATGAAGCTTTTCGCTTCGTGGCTGTTTAAAGACCCAGTGACGCACCACGATTAAGTCCCGTGGGTTTCTGGGTTGCTGTGACCCACATACGAATTTCCCCATATTCAAATCGAGGCTGCTCTTTAACCCTTTCACCGCCAATGTCGCATTTATGCACTACAATGGTTTAACACCCATGTCACTAAAAGGCATAAAATCAGGGCCTGTTATTTGACTACCCTGTTTTCTTGATTTTGGGAGGTAAGGACAGGTCTAACCTTATACATGTCGCTAAGGAATTCCTAATATTGCAGAGTTTTTTTTCTCT
>JAGGCT020001076.1:22500-25000 GCA_017654935.2 Phymorhynchus buccinoides | reverse complement strand
CTTAGAGACAAGGGGCTTCAGTCGGCAGGGCATTAGTGAATCCCAACCGGCTAGAAGGCTTCCCTTGTACAATAGCACTAGTTAATAAATAAACTGAATTTCAGTTAACAAACTGAGATCAGTAAAACATAAAAGGTGATCAAGACAACATCACTCTCCATCCAACACCTGGAAAGGAATGGTATCATAAAGTGCAAGATTGCGGCCCATAGGTTTCCTACTAAAAATAGACAAAAGGGTTAGTAGGCATAAACTCCGGTTCTGGTACCAAAAGTGTTCAAGTCAAAAACACACACACACAAATAATCAGTGCACATAAATAGAATAGAATGTTTACCACTTCTTTTCTATAACATATCTATCTACTCCTTATTCATCATTGAACATAGGATCTAGATCAAAACTAGGGTCAAACAAACAAGTCTCAATCACCTGCCATCAATAATACTTACTAGTGGGCTTATTATGACTGGTTGTGAGTGTTGCTCTAGCTACGTTTCAGCGTCTTGTGTGAAAACTTTTTCTCTCTTCTCCAATTATAGCCTTCACTTTCAAACAATGAAAGCCTGTCATTGGTTTATAGCAGTCGACACGTCACAAGATGATGCTATAATTTTATGCATACTAGTACCGAACAATCACGCGCCAGTTACATCCTTATCACGTGCCGACATTCAAATCCTTCTCGTGCTCGGAAAGGAAGGTTTCAAAGGGGCCCGACCGTGGTTGTCACTTTCTTGTGATGGGTAATGGAGATCGGGGTTCAAAGAGATAACTGCCTTAATCGGCGTTCGTTTGAAGTAGCCGGGCAATTAACGTGGCGGTTGGTCGAGAAATGAAAAGGAGAGAGGGTGGGGGGGGGTGGGGAGGGGAGAAGGGGGGAGGGGTGTAGATAAGAAATAAAGAAAGCGGGTCGCGTGGGACACTTACGTCACAGAGGCCCCCCCCCCCCCCCCCCCCCCCCTCCCCCCCCCCCCCCCCCGAAGAAAAGATTCTGGTACCGGAATCTTCCTGTGGAACGCCGACTCCACTTTCGACTTGGGCGACAGGGACAAATTAGTGGGGAGACTGGGTCGGCTGGAATGGTGGAACATCTGGTCGCAACACAGAGTTCAAAGGAGCAGGTGGGTTAGAGATCAGTGGAATGGATTCCGACTTAGTTTTGAAGTAGCCGGGCAATTAACGTGGCCGTTGGTCGAGAAATGAAAAGGAGAGAGGGTGGGGGGGGTGTGGGGAGGGGAGAAGGGGGGGGGGGGTGTAGATAAGAAATAAAGAAAGCGGG
Source organism: Phymorhynchus buccinoides (assembly GCA_017654935.2). Classification (NCBI taxonomy): domain Eukaryota; kingdom Metazoa; phylum Mollusca; class Gastropoda; order Neogastropoda; family Raphitomidae; genus Phymorhynchus; species Phymorhynchus buccinoides. The sequence continues at coordinate 23,718 of JAGGCT020001076.1, read as the reverse complement.
TCGCGTGGGACACTTACGTCACAGCAGACAGTATAACGGACAATACAGATTCGACAAGAGAGAAAACAGGAAGAGACGGATATAAGAGAGAGAGAGAGAGAGAGAGAGAGAAACAGAGAGAGAGAGACAGACAGACAGACAGAGAGAGGCAGACAGAAAAGGAGACCTGTAGAGGCAGAGAGACACACACACAAACCGAGAGAGACAAGAACAGAGACACACAAACACACATAGATAGGAACATAGTGACAGAGACAGAGAGAGACACAGAGAGAGAGAGAGAGAGAGAGAGAGAGAGAGAGAGAGAGAGAGAGAGAGAGAGAGAGAGAGAGAGAGAGAGAGAGAGAGAGAACTCGAACTCGAACTCGTAAATTCCCCCCCCCCATTTATGTGCCACAACTTTGGTTGTGTGTGTCATTTGTTCATTGTTATTTCTCTCACCCTCTCTCTCTCTCATCTCCCTCTCACTCTCACTCTCTTCTCTCTCTCTCTCTCTCTCTCTGTCTCTCTCTCTCTCTCTCTCTCTCTCTCTCTCTCTCTCTCTCTCTCTCTCCCTCTCTCTCTCTCTCCCTCTCTCCCTCTCTCTCTCTCTCTCTCTCTCTCTTTCTGTCTCTAAAGGCCATTGTTCATTGTTCATTTGTTCATTGTTATTTCTCTCACCCTCTCTCTCTCCATCTCACTCTCACTCTAATCTCTCTCTCTCTCTCTCTCTCTCTCTCTCTCTCTCTCTCTCTCTCTCTCTCTCTCTCCTCTCTCTCTCTCTCTCTCTCTCTCTCTCCCTCTCTCCCTCTCTCTCTCTCTCTCTCTCTCTCTCTCTCTCTCTCTCTCTCTCTCTCTCTCTCTCTCTCTCTCTCTCTCTCTCTCTCTTTCTGTCTCTAAAGGCCATTGTTCATTGTTCATTTGTTCATTGTTATTTCTCTCACCCTCTCTCTCTCTCTCCATCTCACCCTCTCTCTCTCCATCTCACTCTCACTCTAAGCTCTCTCTCTCTCTCTCTCTCTCTCTCTCTCTCTCTCTCTCTCTCTCTCTCTCTCTCTCTCTCTCTCTCTCTCTCTCTTCCTTTTTTGTGTACGCTGGGGTGTTTTTTGCCATTGTTACAATGCAGGAACAGCCTACCTGTCTCTGTCCGTCATGCACAAACTCTGTTCTCTTTGAAGTCTCAGCTGAAAACTCACCTCTTCTCTCTGTCTTAGTGTCTTGTGTGTGCGTGTGCTGCGC
>JAGGCT020001076.1:0-7500 GCA_017654935.2 Phymorhynchus buccinoides | reverse complement strand
TTCAGGAAAAAAAGAAAGGGACCTAAAAAAGGAAGAAAGAATGAATGAATTAATTAATGACAGAAAGACACAGACAGACAGACAGACAGAAAAGAGAAAAGAAAAAAAGACAGAATGAAAGAAAGTAAAAAAAGAAATACAATTCTCCACAACCATTACGATCACCCCTTCAAAAACGAACAAAACGAAAGAACAAACAAAGATAGAAAAGAAAGAACCAAAAAAGGGCAGGCAGACAGAATGAAAAAAAGAAAGAAAGAAAGATAGATGCATCACCCCCACCACCACTACCACTAAAGCCATCACACTTCAAAAGAAAGGAGGCACAGAAATCAAAGGAAAAGAAAGAGAGAAGGGGAAAAGAAAGAAATGTCTTGAAAATATATTATAGGACGATGACCGAGTATAAAATGATGTCACACTTCTCGTCCTGCTTTGTCATAAAACTTATGTAAATAACTTTTATCTTCACGTAAATATAAACATAAACATACATATACTGTAAATACAAACCAGATATTTGTAAATACATTCTTTTAAAATAAATAAGGCCACAAATACAAACCAGATATTTGTAAATACATTCTTTTAAAATAAATAAGGCCACAATTGGTTTTTATGAATAAATATAAAGATTAAGTTTTTAACACTGTAGCCCTTGGATTTTAATACAACAGGGAGGGTTGTACTCTAGGTCAGACTACAAAAGAATTTTAACAAAACATTTGACATTCATACAGTTATTTATCAGGTGTCTAAAGATACCAACAACTACATTTTATTAATTTTAACAGGAGGTTCCTCAGATAATATTTAAACTTGCGCTTTTAGAATCCTCTTCCCACATATTTCTATGTTCTGTCTATGTCCTTGTATACATCCTTTTTTGTTTTGTATCGTCTTTTATTTTACTTTCACAACTAACAAATGTCCCATATTCCCAGGTCGAGAGGACGTAAAACTCAAATTTACGATACGATACGTCCTGCTTTGTCCAGGTTCAAGAATACTTTAATAACTCCAAAAGAGAAATTCAGCTTAGGTGCAACAACATGACAGAGATGCAATATATCTGAAAGACCGTTACTCAAACGCGTGAAGCAAAATTATACCAACCAAATAATAATTATCATTCAAATTCATTACATCAACTTAGAAATGTGCACATTTAAAACACAGAGAGAGAGAGAGAGAGAGACAGAGAGAGAGAGAGAGAGAGAGAGAGAGAGAGAGAGAGAGAGAGAGAGAGAGAGAGAGAGAGAGAGAGAGAGAGAGAGGAGAGAGAGAGAGAGAGAGAGAGAGAGAGAGAGAGAGAGAGAGAGAGAGATATTATTAACTTATAGCAGTCAATCAAATAACAAAATTTGGAATGCATGTTAGTACATTAGTACTTTGTTTGTATTACTGTTAGTACTTCGTCTCTTTTCTCCCCCCCCCCCCCCCCTCTCCACTCCCATCTTCCGTTCACCGGATTATTCAAACCTCCTATCTGCCCTCTGCCCCCCCACCCCCCACCCCCACCCCCCCCCCACCCCCACCCCCACCCCCAGGTGTAGAGTGGCACAGTGGTAGCGCTTTCGCCTCGTGTCAAGTAAACCCGAGTTGGGGGGAGAGAAACTGACAGAAGATGAGAGGAGCGAGCAGAAAAAGAGATGAACTTGAACTGGAACTGAGAAATAGAGACGCAAACAACGATAGACAGATAGAAATATAAACAAAAAAGACATTGATTGATTGATTGATTGGTTGTTTGGGTGGGTGGGTGAATGGATGGATGGATGGATGGCTGGATATATTGATTGATTGATTGATTGATTGATTGAAATTTTCATTTTCTAGAAAGCAGACATCCCAAGGCATTTCTCTTTAGCTTATGGCATATTGCATTTTTTTGACGTTTATGGTATGCTTAATTGATTTCATGAATATGCCGAGCTAAATTTTGCCTAATTTGCCCTTGGCAACGAACAAAAAAACATGGCCGACGGATCAAATGCAACTTTAGTGCCCAACGGTATTACAACGTACCTCATCATTTTTTGTCTGTGTAGTAGTCTATAAGGAAAATTTATCATTAAAATATATGTATCCAGGCAACAGCTGCAATGGGAAAAGATCCTGAGGGAGCTGTGGTGGGAAATGGGTGTGGTCGTGGGCGTTGTAAGCAAGCAGCCAGTCAGCTTGGCCAACATTACGTTGTCTTGACTGTTGATGAAGCATTATACTGGAGGCTCATGGAACTGAAATGGGCCAAAGCAGAGTATCAAGACTTTTTGGTCGTTAGACTAGGAGGTCTCCATATGGCCATGAAATTCCTTGAAGTCATCGGGAAGCATGTACAGTCATCCGGCCTTCTGGAAGCGTGGATCGAAGGCAACCTGCTCAGACCAAACACTGCACAACAAGCCATGTCTGGCAAATCGTACGCCAAAGAGATGAGAGCACACAAGGTCACTGTCCAGGCATTGTGGAGAATTCTGCTGCCAAAGCTGCTTAAGTTCATCAGTGAAAGAGATCACGATTTGGCACAACAGATTCAGGACAAGACATCCAAAGGCGACACTCCTGGTCTGATCTCTTTGTTTGCGGAGGAAGACATCACTGAGAGAGTTGGAGCCCTAGTAGACTGTAACCCAAACTGGAAATTCTGGTGGACCTACATGAAGATGGTGCATATCCTACTGCACTTTACCAGAGCGCAGAGAGAGGGTCTGAGGCAGCTGCACCTCCATGCCTTTGGCTTGATGCTTCCTTACTTCATGCGCTACAATCACACCAACTATGCAAGGTGGGGAACGGTCTACATTTGCGAGATGCAGCAGCGACCGGATCCAGTGAAAAAACAGTTTGAAGATGGCAACTTCGTTGTTAAAAGATCCAACCAACAGTTTAACCAAGGAGATCCTGATCAGAGCCAGGAGTGGCTGAACAATGTCGGGAAGAAGAATGGTGGCATTGTTGGGATCACCAAGACAAAGTCAGCACTGAGCCGCTGGGTGCTCTCCTACAACCTCAGATCACACATTGCCAGTGAGACCAAGCTGGTATATGGGATTGGCAGAGACGATTCGTTCACGCATAACGAGTGCAACAAGGCAAGACAAAATTGACCTGAAAGACGAAGACAACCTTGTCAGGACTCTGAAGGCCTTCAATGTCTTCTGTGACAACGCATCTCAACACCTGTAAAACATTGCAACAAAGGTCATCGTCACAGAAGACATCGAAGATGATCTGCTGAAAGCAAGTGAAAAAGGCCAGGCACAGCTGAACAGCTTTGTAGAGGAAAGACTTGCCAGAAGGCAAAGTGGCGTTTCGGGACACTTTGCCCAGGAACAAGTACCGCACATTTTCCTCACTCTATGAAGTGGAATGCAAAGAAGCTCAAGCAAGTGCCAAGAAAGTCATCAAGGCTGATAGAAAGTTCATACAGCGTCTCATAACAGCCTACAAAGCTGGGAGAAATGTGGACTTAGCAGAAATACTTAAACATGAGCTAATGCCAGCTCCTCCATCGCTTGCAGGAATGAATGGCGAGCTTCGATCAGGATCAAAGTCAATTCTGCTAGAAGCAGTGATTGGCGACACACCTTGCCCCCAGAACATGCAGGCTGCTGACCTTGGTGACGAGGCAACGCTCATCATCGATGGCCAGGCTCATGTGATCGCCATTGGAAAACCACCCAAAGCCAAAACATTTGGTGACCTTGCTGACACGTTTGTTGCGTCTGTGCTTCAAAGTGGAGCCGCGTACCGCCGCATTGACATTTTGTTTGACAGATACCGTGAAATGTCTATCAAAGGCATCACTATGAAGAAAAGAGGCAAAGCTGCTCCTGTAAGGATGGAGATACAAGACAGGGACGTCCCTTTTCCTCAAAACTGGAACAGTTTCATCACACTAGAGGAAAGCAAAGCAGATCTCGCAAGATTCCTATCCCAGCAACTCATTCTGAAAGCTCCACAAAACAAGACCATTGTTGTCTCAGGCGGATTAAGCAATGAATAGCAAGTTGAGTCGTCTACTCCAGAAGTCAGTACTGAAGAGCTCGAGGCCCGTCATGAGGAAGCCGATACGCGCATCATCTTGCACTGTGTGAAGAGTCGCGCTTCAAGCATCGTCATTCAAGCTAGGGACACAGATGTCTTTGTACTTCTTCTGGCACACTTCTCACATATACCATCTCCCAGAGTGTGGATGAAGACAGGCACTTCCAAGAAGCGCAAGTACATTCCTATACACACAGTTGCAGCTCAGTTTGACAACACCCTGCTTAAAAGCTTGCCAGCTTTTCATTCACTGACAGGCTCTGACACTACCTCTTTCCTGGCTGGCCATACAAAGAAATCATGCTGGAACACGTTCAAAGAACACCATGCACTCCTGTCAGCTCTGGGCAAAGGTGATCTCACGGAACAAACTTGTGCTGATGCAGAGGCCTTCATCTGCAAAGTGTTCAGAGCAGACACCCATGCTTCGGTGGACGATTTCAGATCTGTACTCTTTGCTCAAGCCCGCCCTCTGGAAACCCTGCCCCCAACACAGGATGCCCTTTCTTTTCACATCAAGCGAGCACATCACCAGGCATCAGTGTGGCAACAAGCTGACATGCAGCACCCAGCGCTATCTCCACCGGAGACCATGGGATGGAAGATTGAGTGTAGTGCCCTGGTTCCAGTCCTGATGTCACTGCCGTCAGTTCCGGAGTCCTGCATAGCACTGATTTGCTGCAGCTGCACAACGCAATGCAGACGGGCAAGTGCAAGTGCAAGACTGCAAACCTTCCCTGTACTGATGCATGTAAATGCAGCACGAGTCAAAATGAATGCATGAACATTTAATTTGATGGAAACAAAACGTGCACTGCAGTTTCCGACTTCGTGAACAACACTGACAAGATGGAACTATAGCTAAGGGAGAGAGGGCATCATCACAATGCCCCTCATGGCTACATAGGAGTTGGAACTGTTGACATTAAAGCACCCTCTTTTAATTTTACAGAGTATATTATTAAGCATCGTGAGACGCCCCATGTGATTCCTGTGTACAGAAAGTATGGCAGTGTAATATGACTTCCGCCACCCCACACACACCCAACGCAGGCACCCCCTCCTCTTCCTAAGATTCCCTTTTGTAGACAAAGACTGATAAATCTATTGTTGATGATGACAATTTGTGCATGGGAGGATTTTACATGTTTTGTTAAAGTATCTGTTCAAGACAAACTGTAATGAACGTCTTTTTTATGCGCATATCAATTTTTGCCATTGTGTTTGAGCTTTCAGTCAAAGTATGGACCCATAGCTATTTCAAGGCCAGGAAATACGCTTTTTTGTTTGGATGTGAACAAGTTTACTCAAAATATGTTGAATTAATGGGTGGTGTTTGGATCATTATCGTTGTTATAAAGACTTATCGATCGCACAGCCGCCATTTTGAATATTTAATTATAACTCACAAACAACATACAAATTCGTCCGGCATATTCCAAAAATGGATTCTGCATACACAAATCATTCCAAAACAGTCATTGGAACATTGCTAAAGAGAAATGCTTTACACTTTTTAAGTAAGCTCTTTTCTGGGAAATGGAACCAGTCTACATACACATGCAAAAACAAATACGCATGAGCACGCACACTTAAGCTTAGCAGGCAATAGTTTTGCCCAATAGGCTTAGTGAGCAGGATAAATCGTCAAGTTTGCGCATTAAAGACCCACCACGTCACGTGTCAAAATAATGGTTTTCACTTGTTTTCCCTCTTATAGCTGGTAAGAAATCATAAGGAATCTTCCAAGCATTTATTAAGAGGGAATGTGACAATTGACGTGGGGGATCTTTAGCGTTAATGGGCAAGGCCATCGGTGCACATTAGGCGTAATGAGCAGATAGTAGAGGAACTTATGCAGGAGAGAGAGAGAGAGAGAGAGAGAGAGAGAGAGAGAGAGACGCTTCAGACGCTTCAGACTCGTTTTTATTGACATTGACCAGTACAGTCCTTATGTCAAGGGGGATTACCATATTTGCAGCGTCAGGAATTCATGCAAAAAAACGAAAAAGAGTAAATGTATTATGAATAAATGCAAATTGAGTCAACGTTGGACACAATATAACAACATATAATACAATATATTATATAAAGAAAGACCAATAACATTTACAGTGATAACAATTATCGTCGTAATATACGAATACATGTACAAGTCTAAGAAGAAGAAAGAAAAAGTCAAACGAAAAACTGATCACCAAACTTATACACGTTATGTATATAAAGAACTAGAGCACTGTATTATTCGGAAATTGTAATCAACATTTTCTTTTCTCTGATGTCATAAGCTTCAGCTATGTACTTAGCGAACAATCGAACAATATTTTCATCATTAGAAGATAATAATTCAAACAAAGTGTAAGATCTTGCTGGCATCATAGTAAACAATTTTGATTTCTTCCTCTTATCCTCATATGCTTTACAATGAAAAATGAAATGAACTTCATCTTCTTTGACATTACCTGAACATAGAGAGAAGTCGGAAGTCGGAAGTCGGAAGTTTACTGAATATAAGGCCAACAGCCCCTTTCAGGGGGGGAACAAACACTTAATACATTCACAATTGAACACACAGAGAGAGAGAGAGAGAGAGAGAGAGAGAGAGAGAGAGAGAGAGAGAGAGAGAGAGAGAGAGAGAGAGAGAGAGAGAGAGAGAGAGAGAGAGAGAGAGAGAGAGAGAGAGAGAGAGGAGAGAGATATAGGGTAGTAAAGACAAATTGTGTTTGATGAAGACAGTGACGGAGAGACAGAGTGAGCGAGCGAGTGACAGACAGACAGAAATATAGGTAGAGAGAGAAGCATAGGAGAGAGAGAGAGAGAGAGAGAGAGAGAGAGAGAGAGAGAGAGAGAGAGAGAGAGAGAGAGAGAGAGAGAGAGAGAGAGAGAGAGAGAGATGCATAGAGTAAAGACAAATTGTGTTTGATGAAGACAGAGAGAGACAGAGTGAGCGAGCGAGTGACAGACAGACATAAATATAGAGAGAGAGAAGCATATGAGAGAGAGAGAGAGAGAGAGAGAGTGATGGAGAGAGAGAGAGAGCGATGAGAGAGACAGAGACATGCATACATACAAATTGTGTTTGATGAAGACAGTGACGGAGAGACAGACATAGCAGCGAGTGACAGACAGACAGAAATATAGGTAGATAGATACATACATACAGAGAGAGAGAGAGAGAGAGAGAGAGAGAGAGAGATACAGAGAGAGAGAGAGAGAGACAACAGATAATGTGAAGTGGAGATAGTGATGGAGAGAGTGAATGACTGACATACATGCATACATACATACATACATACATACATACATACATACATACATACATACATACATACATACATACATACATACATACATACATACATACATACATACATACATACATACATACATACATACATACATACATACATACATACATACATAGTTTGCTTTGATAAAACTTTTCTGTGT
>JAGGCT020001075.1:0-50000 GCA_017654935.2 Phymorhynchus buccinoides | reverse complement strand
CCTTGAGCTGGTAGAATGGAGCTGAACGCTACCAGTGCACTGGGAAATACATACTGACACAATCTGTACACTTCCATCCACTTTCTAGACGTGTCATGTTTTTATTTGCCAAGTTTTTTTGAATTTATTAAAAAAAAAAAGATTTAGTTTTTACCTTGTGTTTTTATCCCTTTTTAATATGTGGTAAGATTTAATGTGGTGACAGCCCTGACATGGCCTTAGTTGTCGACAGGGCTATAATTTTAATCCTAATCCATCCAGTTCCCTGGGGTGACTTGTCCTGATGGACAGTCGTTCACACCAACATGGACTACAACAGTCCTCACATTTGCCGACACAGGGGCGGACTGCTGCCATCTGCACAAATCAGTTGTTGTCACACCCAGCACACAAACCTTGTAACATGACTCATTGCTGGGAGAAAACCGGCGTGGGTTTATGTAGTTGATTGTAGAATCTCCCAAGACAAGTAGTGTTGTTTTTGTTGGAATTGAAGTGCTTTTTAGCGTGTCAAACGGTGATGGGTTGGATCTGATGTTGTGATCATTATTTCTGTATTTATTATGTACATTTCTATGGCGCTTATTCATCAAAGCTCTAAGTGCTTGACAATCTTTACTAAAGAATATATATTAAAAACATATATGAACAAACATTCCTATCCCTCACCGTCACCCACCCACCCCAATTAATTGTTAATTGTCAATTTAATTTTTCTTTTTTTTATCACTTGGGTTAATTTTTTCAACTTTTTGGTACAGATAACATTTTGTCACTTACACTACCTAGCGCTTCAAATCTGTTCGTAATATGAACAAGTGGGGTCTACTGACGGTGGCGTGAGAAGCGTTAAAAGTTTGAAATTGGTAAGATAGTTGTTTAGCCCTGGAGTTGAATATTGATCTCATGTTTGTTTTCTTAGGAAAACGCAAACAATACAAATGCTTCCTTGATGCTTCTTTTTCTTACAGAATGATAGAACTGTACCCGGTAATAATTTTTATAATGTGATGTGAAATGTTTTTAATGTGATGTATGGTGTCAAGAAACTTTTTGTCCATTTCAAATAAAGATTTTATCATAGAAATTTGACGTTTTATTGTCGAGTGTGAAGTACGCCTGTATTTGAATGAAATGTAAATGTTGTATTACAGTAATTTCCTATGTGTAACTAGAAAGCACTGATGCATCACAAACCCCATGTCTAAGCCCACTTCAGACAAATGCCAAAATTTAGAAAAAGGATAGGGAGGAGACGGCATTAAATGTTATGCCTGCACCTGCTTGCCTCATATCCATTATTATTTTTATACAAATATTTTTAAAATTGTGCTGTTTAATTATGGAATAACTAAAATTGTTAATCATATTGCATGACAACTTGAAACATTTCAACTAAATCTGCTCATAAACTTTAACTCATTCCTTTCTCCACTCACTCGACCTAGTAGTAATACATACAGTTGGGGGAAAAATCAAGGCGTTTTACTTCTGAGTGACAGTCACACTAGTTTCATGAGGCTTATACATGTAGAATAATTAATTGCATTTCTCACTTTTTTAAGTTTTGAAAAGAATTACCTTGGCCAGTCATACTAAGACTTCAGCTATTTTTCTGAAAGAACATCAGCAAAGATTTATGATCAACACACGTTTAATTCATTCAAGCCATATAAGTCCATATAAGTCCGGAATTAATAGATAGCTGTCAATTTGATGCATTTGCTTCAAGGGAAGTAAATCTGTGTGCACACCATACTTTGGTCACTTCTAAACTCGCTTCATTCCCTTAGACCAGAATTTTGCATCTGACTTTGCTTTTGTAGTGGTTTGTTGTGGGGAAACCAATCAGTGTAGAGAGTTTTTCTATATAAAGTCTATATATATATATATAAAAAAAAAAAAGTCTGATCTACCACTTCCCTAGCTATGTCTAAACCTGAAGTAAAAACCCGTAATCTTCTTTCATTTCTCCTTTTGTTTATGTATGTTTTTGCTTGTGTGTATGGCTGGAGTGATTTGTGAGTTTTTTTTTAATAATTCAAAATCGTTACGATGCGAATGAGTTAAGCTTTTGACGGAACGATAGAAGGTGGTGACCCATTGTTGAATTCGGTTGGAGCCTGTCAATTTGGCAATTGTCTTATAAGTGTGATGTTTTGGTGGGTATCAGCTCTCCATCAAATTGCATTTTATTAGAAAATCCATTCACAACTTATAAAACAAGAGGCAAAGCCTTCAAGGCTCACTCGAACAGGCCCATTAAGTTAATAATCCTTATGTTAAAAAGTCTATCTAACAATACTGGCTATCCCACTATCTCTATATGGTTATTGTTCCAGGCTGGAGGACACAAACTTTCATTCAGATCGTCTTCATTGTTTAAAAGCTCGGGACTTTCCTGGTATTGCAGTACCTCCAGGATGGTCCCAACATCTTTATATCTATTAAAATGGGACCACAAAATTATTGTTAACAGACGATTTTCGGAGAAAAAAAACTAGGGGAGAGCACTTCCTGATAATTAGAGTTGTTTACCTCCATTACTCGGTCAAACACCATAGCAACAATGCAACAATGGCGTTGAAGCTTGAAACCGCAGGATGCAAGTCAGCGACTTGCAAACATTTTTTTTGAAAAATTAGGGTGGCCAGTGGCCACAAACTAATAAAACTTGCAAAATATGACGTAAAAATATAAATGACAATTTTTTAGAATGACGCCGCAGTGTTCTAATCTACGTGCCATATGTCTGCTCAAACACACGAGTCGATAGGCTACGAGAGCTGATGGTAGAGTGACGTCCCCTGTTTGACCGATTGAATTGGGCAAGATCACTCCCACACACAATGAAATTACTCCCCTTAATTATTTCCGAACAATTCCTATTATCCAGTCTTTTTGAGTGATCAGGTTTTGAGTGATCAGGAATCCACTGTAATTCAAACTTGTACCTTATCTTGCAAGGATAGAATAGTAAAAAGTGACTGCGGTCACTCAATGGAAGGAAGAAAGAAAAACGAAGAGAAGCTACATAAAAGGTTAGATTATCTCTCATGTGGTCCACACTGGAAATCGTAATAAATACTTGTAATTGTAATAAAACAGGCCTGTATCCATCCCCCTGCTGTAAAGTGTGATGCAGGAGTAGGCAGCGTTGTGCCGGTGGGATGGACGACACAAACTCACATACATGGGTGCAACTGGAGAAAATCCAAAAACAGGCAAGGCAGGGGTCCAGGGGCCACCCAGGCCCCTGGCAGGGTACAGGGGCAGGGTCACGACACGTGAATAAAAAGCAAAATCATAATTTGAAGCTTATTCCAGACTTGTAAAGTGAGAATTCAACACTTTTTTCCCCCTTGAACTTTGAATTTAAAAAAAAAATGTTGGTCAAAATTTTGAAAAACAGGCGCCGCTTTGTATCCGAGGCAAGGTTGCACCCATGCACATAGCACGCACAAAATGGGTGGCACTGAACTAGAACGACGCGGAGTAGGCAGCGTTGTGCCGGTGGGATGGATGACACGAACTCGCATAGCACGCACAAAATGGGTGGCACTGTACTAGAACGACGCGGAGTAGGCAATGTTGTGCCGGTGGGATGGACGACACGAACTCGCATAGCACGCACAAAATGGGTGGCACTGTACTAGAACGACGCGGAGTAGGCAGCGTTGTGCCGGTGGGATGGACGACACGAACTCGCATAGCACGCACAAAATGGGTGGCGCTGTACTAGAGCGACACGCTCTCCTGGTGGGAGCAACCCGAATTTCACAGACGAGTTTCTGTGACTAAAAAATGCAGTGCTTTGGGCAATATTCTCATTTCTACCCGCTAGGGGAGAATATCTATTGACTGACAAAAGCAATTAGCTATGATCTTTTCTGTTATAAATTACATTGTTCGTCACAGGCAGAAATGTGCTGTGCCAAGTATCTTCTTTTTCCATCGCTCAGACAATTTCTTGTCAATTATGAGCGCAGATGAATCATGCTGCTGTTATGCCCAGCAAGTCTGACTTCGGCTGGAGGAAATATTTTTTGAAAGTGTTTCTTGAAAAAAGGCCGGAGAATGGACCAGTAAGGTAGAAAGATAGATGACAGTAAGCAAAGGGAAAAGGCAGAGTCAAAGAGAGTGACAGATTAGAGGAAGTTACAAGCACATAACTTCCAGGTGAGGGGTCTATTTATACAAAAGACCCCCCGGTATCCCCACAGGGGGGGGGGGGGGGGGGGGGATACCATGAAGTATTGGTTCATATAATTTTTACTCCTCAATTCATAAACATTGCCTGCAAAATGTAAATCAGGTTCTAGCGTGCGTTTATGAACGGATGCTGTTGAAATTTTGCACCAAGATAGTCACTATCACTGGTCATGCCCGTTCCAAATTGCGAGTCAATATCTGGTATGGTTACGCCGCGGTTTGTGAAAACGTGAAGCGGCAGATATCGCACGCATTTATGAATCGATTCGCTTCCGGTTTGGCACATCGATATTCACCGTCCCCGGTCATCTACCTGCCAAATTTGAAGGCAATCGGTCCAGAAATACCGGAGATACGGGCGCTGAAAGGCCGGCGGATGCGCGAATGACACGGCCGCCTCGGTTGCCGTTGCCATCACCCCGTTAAGGCTCACAGCAAATTTGAAGCGATTCGGTCGAAAAACGGCGGAGTTATAAAGCCCGTTTCGTGTTTCAGACACATGACACTTGCTAAATTACTATATGATTGTCATGATGGAATGTACATGTTTCTTGCGTGGAATTTGTGAACTTCAGTGAAGCATAGGAGTAACTCACAACACTGTGACATTGATAATTAACTCATTCAAGTCGTTCCGGCCATATATGTCTGGAATTAAAACTGATAGCTGTCAATTTGATGCATTTGCTTCAAGGGAAGTAAATCTGTGCACATAACACCTTGGTCACTTCTAAACTCGTTTCGCTCGCTTAGATCACAATTTTGCCTCTGACTTTGCTTTTGTAGTGGTTTGTTGTGGGGAAACCAATTGGTGTAGAGTTTTTCTATCTAAAGTCTATAATAATAAAAAAGAAGTCTGATCTACCACTTCCCTATGTCTAAACCTGAAGTAAAAACCCGTAATCTTCTTTCATTTCTCCTTTTGTTTATGTATGTTTTGTTTGTGTGTCTGGCTGGAGTGATTTGTGAGGTTTTTTAATTCAAAATCGTTGCGATGCAAATGAATTAAAACTTTATGGTGTCAAGTCATTAACGATAAACAGAACATATCCACACAATGTCGAATGAGGATCAATATTCAATGTACATTTATTTTGGCTTTTTTTTTTTTTTTTTGGGCTAACATTTTAAACACAGCATAACTATACACACTGTATTTCGCTTCTTCAAAATAATGCACATACAGTGATACACGCACACTTTCTTTTCTCTCAAGAAACAGAAATGACAAAGTCCTGGATTTGGAATTGAATTTGATAGTTCACAACAAAATAAATAACCGAGAACACAATGACACCCAGTAAATAGCTGCCAAATGGCAACTTCGTTTCAATTTATTTAACCCTTTCACCGCCAGCCATCTTTGAGCCCAAAATTTCATTAAGCTTACTTGGCTACAGAAAATATTTTGTCTGTAATATTGTGGGATTTCTCTGTGACACATTTAGAATAGGGTCAATCCTTACTGCCCATATTTAGGAACACAATATCATTGAACAACAGACCCTGATTTCAAGGGTTTTAAAGACCCCCCACGTCACGTGTCACAGTCCCTCTTATGCTAGGAAGATTTCTTACCAGCTATAAGAGGGAAAACACGTGAAAACCGTGATTTTGACATGTGGCGTGGTGGGTCTTTAATGACATGGGGGTGTTTAAATCATTGTGGTGCAAGAATGCGATGTTGGTGGTGAAAGGGTTAACACCACATGACCATACTGGTTGTACATAAAAATAACCACAGTATTTTTCAAACTGTAAGTGATACTTTCTTTCCCAGACTAACAACCCTGCGCCTTATAATACGACAACAAATATAGAAATTCAGATTGTGTTATAATCCTTTCTTACTACAGTATATATTATTTGTCATATCATACAGCACAGGGGTCTCAATTTGAATCAAGGAAAACAATATAGCTTTGTTATATTGCAGAAAATAATGAGAGTACATTCAACAAATTTTCAAGCTGCCAGTAAAGAATTTTTTTAAATGATCAAATCCTCCCTTTCAGCCATCTGATCCAGTGATGCACTGAGGATCGAAACGTAATAGGACAAACTGTCCTAAGAGAAATCAATAGGGCATTGTCCTGGCTCTTGCAGAAATCAATAAGACAAAGCATGCCAGTGTTAACAAAATAATCGAACACAATAGGACATTTTCAATAGGTCAATGGCCTATGACCGGGGCCTCGGGACATCACTGCTGATCTTATAAACACACACACACACACAAAATCTGTTTATCCTGTCGCAGCCACACTAATAAATAACTTTCTGATCAAGTAGGGCAACTCAGCAGGGGAGATGCTGCATTATATTATTAGTACACAAGCGCACACATGATATACAAAAAACTAAACAAAACTACTTAGTCACCATTATTCCACCTCTGCCCTACCCCACATTTGCATCATCCATCCACCATCACACACACGCACACACAAACTGCAGTCACTTCACACATATATGTACATGGCTGCTCCTGGGAAATTTTAAAAATCCCGCAAGGGCAGTGCACACACACACACACACACACATTTACTGTTATTTTTTCACCCCTCTAGACTAATACAAGTGCTCATTCCTTTGAATATAGCATAATCGTACAACTACAAGTGTGTGTGTATGTAAGAAAATCATTGCTTCTCAAATTCACTTATGCCGGCTCTAGGCAATTTAAAAATCTTGCAATTCCGGACATCCTGAAAGAAGTAGCATCCATGTATATTATTGTATGCACCCTATTTTACTGACTATAAAGCGATATGTTTTCCCCCAGACCAAGACCCCTGCGCCTTATGACTAATAAAATAGTCAGAAGTCTGAATTTTGTGCCACATGTGGGGGGAGTGTGAGTGTACCTTACAGTCCGTAAAATACAGTCACACATTTTACAGTTTAAGAAGAAACATTTAGTAAAATTGTAATCAATATAAATAGCAGTGATCCTTTCCAATGCAGCTAATCCCACATCTAAAGCAAACAATTAAGCGTCAACAAAAAACGATCACAAGCACTATAGCGATTAAACTATACAATGCAGTCAACAACTGACCTACCTCTCTCGCTCCTTGTCAGTTCATTTACCGTATTTGTTGGACTATAAGGCGATACTTTTCCCCCCAGACTCAGACCCCTGTGCCTTATAATGTGTGTGACTAATGAAATAGTATTTATAACAAAATCTGAAATTTGGTTAAAATTGGGGGTGCGCCTTATAGTCCTAACAATACGGTAAGCTTTTTTGTGTGTGTGCATCTTACATGAAAACATTCTGACCATTTGTCTGTACATTTGCATGGGTTATCAAACACTGGCCCTGGATTATTTCGTTGAATTAAAGTTTGCCCAAATATTCATTCATTCAAATATCAAACTACCGGTACCATTTCCGATTCACATTCAGAGAAAGAAAAAATCAGACAAATCCAGTGATAGTTCCACCACATGGACATTTCACCTAACAGAAATTCAAATATTACCAAAACACAGACACGAGACAGTGACATGCATGCATGCATGCATGTACACACACACAAACGTGCACGCAAGTACACACACAGATAAACAGTGCACATATATTCAGACGCAGATATAATCAAAACTCAGAATTAAAGGACGTGCAGCCTTTGATGAGCTATAAGTCACTTGCTTCGGATTTAAAAAATAAAATATCACCCCACCGGCCCCTCCCCCCAAAAAAAAGAAATGAAAAAAGGTATTGCAAAGAGAGAATAAACAACAATGAAAATTCACATGTATTCAAAACACCAGGTTGGTACAAGTCCATAAATCTAATCACACTTACATATCGTCAGTGAAATTCAAAAACCTCGTATCTCAATTTTGGTAGTTTTGAGAAAAATGAAAAAAACTTTTAAAAATTAACTGCGTTGACCACAATTGATTAACCATGATGAATTATGTTGTTCAAGACATTACGAGTTTAGTCCTGCATTTAAAAAAAATAAAAATTTTGGACTTGAAAAGAACGAAAATAAAAGGTTCTGAATTTGGCACTTATGAGTTTTTCTTCTATTTTCACAACCCCATTTACCCCAAATAGAAAGTCGTTAGAGATACGAGCTTTTCGTGGAAGGTGGCGGGAAAAATTAGAAAGCTGACTAAATATCTAACTCAAAACCCCCCAAAATCGAGATACAAGGTTTTTTAATTTCACCGACTCATGTCTTCAAAATTTACATTGAGTGAAAAATAAATTCCTGCAGTGTGACTTGTTCTGCAACAGATTTATTGCCCCCAAATTAAAAATCTTTCAAGTTTCACCCTAATACTAAATAGCTTTCATATATATTAAAGACGAGAAGAAAAAAAGAAACTCCTTTTACACACACACACTGTCAAACAAAAAGATCATACATTATATGACTCAGACAGATCATGCAATATATTCAAATAACACACAAACAATAACACGTTCAGTAGTCTTGAGTCCGCTCAAACTTGAATTAAAAAAACATTTGGCGCAGTATTCAAGCGTTCATTTTGGTTGCAAAATCAGAGCATATGAACTTGTTAAAAATCTCATTAAAAAAGTTCAGAGCAATCGCTAGTGCACGGAGGAATTCAAAAAGAAACATCAAAGACAACTTAAGGATGCATCTTCTGTTGGTCAGGAAACTGTCCAGCACTTCTTTCTGCTTTTTCAGCTTCTTCATTGTCGTTGTCTTCTTTTCTTGTTCTCTGTCAGTCTCTTACACTCAGTCATGCATACACACACACACACGCGCGCATCTCCTCACACACTTTGTTCAGGAACTGGCATACCAAGCCTGCCCAGTCGACAACACCAAACACGCATGCACACACACACACTGAAAGGCCCATCTCCTCTTCAAGAGTTCACTTGTGGACCACTTTGTTCAGGAACTGGCTGATACCAAGCCTGCCCAGTCGACTCGCTTTCTGCAACACCAAACAGAAGTCTTTCATTGGAAAGCCCACAGAAGTCTTTCATTGGAAAGCTCACAGGAGTCTTTCATTGGAAAGCCCACAGAAGTCTTTCATTGGAAAGCCCACAGAAGTCTTTCCTTGGAAAGCTCACAGGAGTCTTTCATTGGAAAGCTAACAGAAGTCTTTCATTGGAAAGCTAACAGGAGTCTTTCATTGGAAAGCTCACAGGAGTCTTTCATTGGAAAGCCCACAGGAGTCTTTCATTGGAAAGCCCACAGGAGTCTTTCATTGGAAAGCCAACAGAAGTCTTTCATTGGAAAGCCCACAGAAGTCTTTCATTGGAAAAGCCCACAGGAGTCTTTCATTGGAAAGCCTAGGGGACAAAATACCCTACCTGGGCAAACAAAAAGTAACCCATTTATAATGAGCAGCTTAGGACGCACATTTCACCGCCAGGAGGCAATCAAACCATCGGTGAAATGAGCATCCTAAGTTGACCATTAGGCTACACTGAAAGGACGGACTTCATTGTCTGGCATGGTACTGGAGGAAAAGCATTTTCCTCTCAAAATATTTTGGGGGTTCAAGACATATCTCTCGGTGTGGTCAAGAGCAGTGATATATAATGAAGTTCGAAAAGTGATAGGACAAACTGTCCTGAGACAAGAGAAATCAATGGGACAATGTCCTGGCTCTTGCACAAATCAAAACAAAACAGAGAGACAGAGAGAGAGAGTGACAGGGAGGGAGAGAGAGCACTAAAGATAGATCATAGGCCCCAATTAAGTGGGTCACTGAGGCATTGCATGACGTCATTTTGTTTACGTCTTTGTCTATTGTGTCATTGAAGAAGCTTCTTTGACGTCATCCTTGGTAAAGTGCAGTCGTAATCGCCAGGAAATATCCGACTACAAGCAACTTGTTGATTTGTTTTATTCTTGTGAGCGTGTGTATATTAACTTGAGCATAAAAGTAGTATGTTTGTTGAGCTGTAGCATCCTGTCTTTTAGATTATTTTACAACTAAAAATTGCGACATACAGTAAACATACATGCGCAAAGAGAAGTAGTCATCAACCTTAAGGGTGTACACCCAATTACACCCCACTAATTAAGGGTGTACATCCCGGTAAAGGAGGGGGTCTAATACTAAAAGTAAAAGACATTGCAGCACAAAATGTGCCACGTGGGGCTTAAATGTCGCCAAGCGGCAGACAAGGGTGTACACCCCACCAATTAAGGGTGTGCATCCCGGAAAAGGATTTGTACCCAGTCAAGGGTGTGACGGTGTATCACCCAAAGGCAAAGGCCACAAGGAGGACAGGGGCCAAAGATATGAGGGGCAAGGGAGGTACAGGGCGGGGCAGGTAGCCGGCAAAGGACATATCTGATGCTCGGAAATGCCCTTGTAATTGAAAATATTTTGACAAAGATTAAAACTTTTTTCTTTTCTTTTTAAGATTAAAACATTTACATAACTCATAAAGTCAAAATGCTATGTTGAATAACTTGCTGAACTTATCTGACAAATATGTAAATAAACATATAATTTATACAGATGAAAGATAAAAAATAGGATAACATAAGAATAACAGCAATGCAGTAACCAAACCAATCTAGTTTCTTCTCACCTCAGAAAACTTGCTGGAAGAGTTGGACGATGAAGCCATGCTGCTCTCATCCAAGACGACCTGATTACGGGACCCGCTCCGCGTCTCACCACACCCCGTGGAGGCCAAGACCCCGCCCGCCCCGTGACCAGACGAGGAGGAAGCAACTGGAACTGGGGAGCTTCCATGCACTGATGGCTTTAGGACAGTGGAGACACTCTGCGACAGGGAATCACCCGACTCTCGGAACGTTCCGGAAGAACTCCCCGCGCGCAGTTCTGATCCCGTAGGCACTGGATGGACGCTTGGCCCCTCATCTATTGCTGAAGACGAGGTCACAGTTGCCGGTAGTGGTGCACGTGCCGATTCATCGCCTCCACTCTTTCCTTGCAACTGGCTCCGTTTGACAGGAGATTTCTTCGTCCCTTCGGAAGGTATCTTGAAATGATGAGCGGCGGAGGACAAAGCGTGCGGAGGACTAGGGAGGCTCGAGTTATCGGAATGAAGCGAGGGCAGCATGGAGGCAGGAACCAGCGCCGTCAGAGCGTCATGGTCCAGGAGCCCCACCTCAGACCCAGACTGAGCAGTGTCTGTGTCGGTCAACACAGGGTGCATCATCCGCTCCAACATCTGCTGGGCCGACACTGAGGGCTGGGCCGACACTGAGGGCTGGGCCGACACTGAAGGCTGGGCCGATACTGAAGGCTGGGCTGACACTGAAGGCTGGGCCCACATTGAAGGCTGCTCATTAGTATCACTATCTACTGTCTGCGGGAGTGTTTGGGAACATTTCTTCTTTCTACTCCTCCGTTTTCGTAGAGGCTGTTTCAGAACTTTACCCTCCTGCATCAATTTCGATTTGAGCTTATTAGTTTGTGAACCTAAGCCCCTGCCTTTTGGCGTTGACTTCTTTCTCTTGCAGTTGATGACGGGAAGTTCTTCGGTGAGACATGAGCTTTCTGGCCCAGGATCAAGCCCGTCGTCAATGACCAGAGGCTGCGGGGAGGTCCTGTCAAAGACGCCTTCATCCCTCACAGCAGCGTGCCTGCTGCTGACAATGATCTCCTGGGGCACCCCCAACCCTTCGTCTCCACCCCTCTCCTGCTGCGTCTCCCCCCTCTGGTGTTCCTCCGCGCTGCCCTCGGCCACCCGTGTGGATTCAGAGGACGTGGCACACGGCAGGGGCAGGGCCGCGGCAGTTGACTGACCACAGGCCACCCGTCTGGGTTCAGAGGACACTGCACACGACTGGGGCTGGGCCACGGCAGTTGTCTGACCACAGGCCAGCTCTGGCAATGCGCTGAGCATGGCCGCATCAAGAGGGTTCACGCCCGCCACCCTTAACCTGCTCGCGAGCGCAAACACATCGTTTGTGCTGTCATCACCAGCGGTAGTCGTGCTAGGCTTTTCTGTGGCTGGACTTTGATACTGTATAATAGGTTTGGGTGCGATGGGTCTGAAGCCGTGCACCTGCCCACTGGCCCAAGCACTGGCGGCAGTGTTGACGGGCTGAACTAAACCCTGAGGCAGGAAGGCCTTAGTCTTCACCATTACGGAATTGGCAGACAACATGGGAATAAACATTTTTGGGGGATTGCTTATTTTGGGGAGCCGGTTAGGACATTTCTTTCTTACCCCGTTCCGCGCTCTTGTCAGCATTTTGCCCCTATACCTGTCCACCCTCATGCGCTCGAGCTCCAGGACCAGCTTCAAGTGTTTGGGATCAACCGACACAGTGAGCGTCTCCGCTGGGTGCTCGTCCACTTCAGCTCCATCCTGGGCTTGCTCTGAGCCCGATGGCCGCTCATCGACCTGACCCATTTCAAACTGATCCAGGAGAGAGGAGAACTTGTTGACCACAGATCGCCCGTCAATGCGGGGCGGGTCCCTGTCAGTTCCTGAAACGTGCGCCCCATCATCGGATCGAGTTCTGTCGTCTATGTGGACCACGTTGCACGGTTCCTGCATGGACTGCTGGGTCAGGTCGCCAGCCTCTCTCATAGAACTCAAGGAAACATCTCCTAAAAATGGCATGGAAAGAAGAGGCGCGCCCAAACTTTGCTCAGGGTTCTTTTCGGCGCTTGGACTCGTTCGACTTTGGTTTGACAGGTGCCTGAGCAAAGTATAAGACTCATTTTGTTGCGAAGTTACTGTTGACTCATTTTCTGAATTCTGCTTTTCTTTATCACTTTCTGTCTTAGCTTTTTTACTTGGATTCGAGTTCTGTAGAGGATTGCCTTTGCGTTTCCCTAAAACAGTTGAACTGGAGAGCAAGGATGGTGGCACTATATCAGGTAGCTGAAAGTCGTCCAAGCTATCCTCAAATTCAACAATTTTATCTCGCTTTTGACCCACGGTTCTTTCCTCATTCAGTTCAGATTCATGGACAACTCTATCCACCTCTTTTGTAGCTTCCTTTGAACTTGAAGCGCAATCGTTTTCACCACCTTTATTCGCCTCCACCACAACACTCAACTTTCCATTAGACTGTTCCACTTGCGAGCCCTTGCTGTGACGGGTTTCCTCACTCACTATCTCACTTTCAGCTTGACCAGTGTGTGCGACTTCCTTGTGGTACTTGCAGTCACTCATTTCCACTGTGCTGTCTGTCTCTTTTCTCGCGTTCCACCACTTAACTGGGCTGCGTGTCTTCACAGAATCTTGGTTGTGTTCCTCATTTTCAGCAAACAGTCCCTCTAAGGCTTTCACTGCTTCCTCCGTCTCAAAGCTGTCAGAAGCCCTGTTACCAATGCCCCCTTCTGTCTCTGCTTCTGCACATCCTACATCTACCTCTTCTTCTCTGTGTCCTACAGACTTGTCCGATGGGCTAACCGTTTTAGCATCTTTATTATCCTGGTTGGACGATGCCTTCTGCTTGCCTTGCTTTCTGTTTGGTTTCTTGTTTGATTCCACTGTCTTTCTTTCATCTTCGGAGGGGGGCAATCTCTGTCTAGTTTGCTTTCCGCTTGATTTCTTATTTACATTGGGTGTGTTTCCATTGTCCTTAGAGAGTGATAGTTTCCGCCTGTTCTGTTTTCCATTTGATCTCCTTTTCGTGTTGTCACCAGTTCCTTTAGCAGCCACAACAGACTCCTGTGCAGCGTTGCCATGAGCACCACTGGCAGTTCCTCGCTTTCCCTGGTTACGGGCGGATCTAGACTGATCAGACAAGTCACCACTTTTATCAACACCTGCTTCAGAAATCCCTTCAGAAGATTTCTCAACCGCTTCATCCAGGTTGATGTTTTTGGCAGTGCACATATTTTCACTGGTTGGTGATGCTGCTTTACCAGGTTTGGCTTTTCTTAAAGTGCTTTGCTTTTTATTTGCTGCTGATGCTGCTTTCCTTTCTGAGCCAGCCTGCTTTCTTGTGGTAGCTCTAGAGACCTGAGATCTGGTTTGGCGATTATCAGTCTGTGACGAGTTTTTTGTACCAGTGTCATCATCATGTTCAGACTCATTTGGTAGAACTGCTGAAGTTTTCGATTTCTTTGGTAAATATTGCGACATGGAGTCACTGCTCCGTGAAGACTTCTTTGCAGCTGATTTCTTGGCCAGAGCGGCTGAGGCCTTTGACTTCATCTTCGATGAGGGTACATTGGCAGGACTACTTGGTTGATTACTTGCGGTTGAAGACTTTCCTTCCCCATTTTGTGAAGACGTATTTGGGGGAGACCCATCTGGTAAAATCCCAGAAAATGAAGAAAAAACATTTTGGGTTAACTCCTTGGGTGAAATAACACAGGATAAGGACTCTGACTTTGCTGGAGACGAAGCAGGCAGAGTTGTAGACGACAGGGGCTCAGATCTGATGTTCCCTGTGTATATCACAGTGGATGAGGACTCACTAACACAAGACAAAACAGCAGAAGATTTTGACGCTGCTGCTTGCGATGTCTCCGATTTTGCTTCTTCTGGTGTCCTTTCCGTGCCTGCTTGGAGTCTCTTTGACTTCCTTGCCTGTGGTGATGCATTGGCTGCAGAACTGCTTGGTAGCTCAGCAGAAGATATAAAAGATTTGCCCTGTAAAAATTTCTTTGTAACCGAAGATGTTGATTTGACCACTTTTTGGTAGGACACGTTGACACTACGATCACTTGGTGCAATAGCAGACGAGGGCGAAGTCTCATTAGGACGAACAGCCAAAGATGCTGATTCGACCAATTTCTGTGAAGACACATCGGCAGTAGAATCACCAGGCGAAACAGCAAACGAGGGTGTAGTCTCACTAAGAGGAACGGCCAAAGATGTTGATTCGACCAATTCTTGCGAGGACACAGCAGTAGAATCACCCGGTGGAAGAGCAGACGAGGGCGAAGTCCTTTGTACCTGCTGAGAAGGCTGAGGCAAGTGTGCAGTTGTTGGGACGCAGGGAGAAGGGTGCGCAGGGGAGAGGACACCGGACGATTGTAACGGGGCTGAGGAAAAGGGAGGGAAACCAATGGAAGATGTCAGTTCATTCCCAAAGACTCCCTGACTCTGCCTTCCTCTCAACCGTGGAAAATCTGAAGAAAAAAATCAAAACAAATATCGGTAAATGTCAAGTTGTGCCACCCCCCCCTACATTTCTCGATTAATTGTATTTTTCCATTATTGCCTTTCTTACCATACATAAAGCTGTATTTTAGGAACATTTTCACCAAATTATCTTTTTGGAATACTAGCCCTAACCCTACCCCCCACCCTATAAGACTGACAAATCGCGGTGTACTGCAGTACATAGTGGGGGGTAGGGTTAGGTTTAGGGCTAGGGTTAAGGATAGGGTTAGTATTCCAAAAAGGTTATTAGCTAAAAATGTTCCTAAAATACAGCTTTATGTATGGTAAGAAAGGCAAAAACGGAAAAATAGAATTAACCGAGAAATGCAGGGGGGGTGGCACATCTTTACCTTTACCCAAATATCAATCAATACTGGAAATATTTTACGATAAAGGCTAAGTCTGACGATGCAATCCCTCGCTCTTTCGCTAGAGTGTTGACCCATTCTCACAGCGTGACGGAGCTACCAGGTGCGTGCGAGAGGAAGCATCGTCAGACAAGGCCTTAAGAGGGAAATCAACCTTTTGTACATGAGACACATACGAAGGGTTTGAATGATGCAGACTCAAATGTGCCTTTTCCCTTTGCTTTCTATCATCTACTATCTTTCTGACTTGTTTGGCCCATACTCCTGCCTTTAAAAAAAAAAATCTTCCAAATAATTTTTCTCCTTTGAGCTCCTCCGAAATCGAAATGCGTCGGCTGTACGCAGCGGGGAGACCAGTGAAAACATACGCACATACGTATCTTACCCATTAAGGTCATAGGGGCTGTGATCGCAAAAGAAGAAGAAGAATCCTTCACTGCGTAGTGTTGCACGGCTTTTTTGTTTTTGGGTTTTTTTTCCCCTTGCACTTTGCAGTTATTGTGTTTAAATTAATGTCTCATTCCGCTCAGCAAATGACAATAGGATCTTTCGAATACAAAAATTTAAACGTGATACTGATAGGCACGGTGGTAGAGCTTTTACATCATCAGCAGTCAAACTCTGGAATTCATTGCCTTCTGCTGTCAGACATAGTCAATCTTTAGCATCGTTCAAAACAAACCTGAAAACCCATCTGTTCCGGCAGTCTTTCCAATGACACCCCCATCTACATGTGCACGTGTGTGTGTGTGCGTGTGCGTGTGTGCGTGTGTGCGTGTGCGTGTGTGTGTGTGTGTGCACGCGCGTATGCGTGTGTTTGTGTGCATGCGTAAGTACGTGTGTGTGTGTGTGTGATGTGTGTGTGTGTGTGTGTGTGTGTGTGTGTGTGTGCGTGTGTGTGTGTGTGTGTGTGTGTGTGCGTGTGTGTGTGTGTGTGCACGCGCGTATGCGTGTGTTTGTGTGCATGCGTAAGTACATGTGTGTGTGTGTGTGTGTGTGTGTGTGATGTGTGTGTGTGTGTGTGCGTGTGTGCGTGTGTGCGTGTGTGTGTGTGCGTGTGTGTGTGTGCACGCGCGTATGCGTGTGTTTGTGTGCATGCGTAAGTACGTGTGTGTGTGTGTGTGATGTGTGTGTGTGTGTGTGTGTGTGTGTGTGTGCGTGTGTGTGTGTGTGTGTGCACGCGCGTATGCGTGTGTTTGTGTGCATGCGTAAGTACGTGTGTGTGTGTGTGTGTGTGTGATGTGTGTGTGTGTGTGTGATTGTGTGTATGTGTCCGTATGTAATTTGTGTGCGTGTATGTGTATGTATGTAATTTGTGAGCGTGTGCGCGAATGTGAGTGTGCGTGCGCCCACGGACGGGCTTCCAAGCAGGTGTGTGTGTGTGTTGTGTGTGGGTTTATAAGCTTGCATGTGTATGAGTGTATGCGTGCGCAGGAGAGATTGTGTTCGGCTAGAGGGGGGGGTGGAGTGTGTGCGAACATGTGTTTGTGAGTGTGTGTACACGTGTTTTGTGTATGTGAGTGCGAGCGCGCGCGCGCGCGCGCGCGCGTGTGTGTGTGTGTGTGTGTGTGCGTGCGCGCGTTTTTGTACAAGTGTATGTTTGAGTAAGTTTGTGTGCGTTTTAGTGAGAATGTGTTTTCTGTGTGTTTGATGAAATGTGTGTGGGTAAGTGTGTGTATGTCTGTGTACAAGAACGCGTTCACTCTCGTGCGTGCACGTACGTGCACGTACGTGCATGTGTGTCTGTTGTGCGTGTGTGTGAGTGTTTCAATGCTGATTGTAAAGCGCTTTGTGCTCGATAAAAAGCTCTATATAAATATCCGTTTATTAGTATTATTTATACCCTGTCCCTATAACCAACAACTTGGAAAAATGAATATTACTACCAGTAACAAAAAAAATAAACAAAAATAAAATTAAAATAAACAAACAACAGCAACAAACAGACATCTAACAATAGCATAATATCTTAATTCTTACATTAACTATTTTCCATTTAACACCACACACACATACACACGTGTTGCACGTTTTTTTAGTCCAACAACTGGCAAACGTTTCACACACTTACAGGACGTGGTGGTCTTGGAGATGAAGATGGGCTTGATCCTGCGGGCCGGCCCAAAGTACTGGATGCCCACCTTCTCCGGATGCTGAACGGCCGCGTAGCAGTAGGACTGGTTCTGCTGGCCCAGCCCTCCTCCCAGTGAGCCTGGATGCGGCTGTGGGGGGCTGCCACTCTCACCAGCTCTGTCGGCTGTAAACAGTAGGGGGAACAGTAAGATTTGTGGCTAAAGGTAAAGATGCACCCAGCCCCCCTCCCAGTGAGCCTGGATGTGGCTGTGGGGGGCTGTCCTTCTCAACAGCTCTGTCGGCTGTAAACAGTAGGGGGAACAGTAAGATTTGTGGCTAAAGGTAAAGATGCACCCAGCCCTCCTCCCAGCGAGCCTGGATGTGGCTGTGGGGGGCTGTCCCTCTCAACAGCTCTGTCGGCTGTAAACAGTAAGATTTGTGGCTAAAGGTAAAGATGCACCCAGCCCTCCTCCCAGCGAGCCTGGATGTGGCTGTGGGGGGCTGTCCCTCTCAACAGCTCTGTCGGCTGTAAACAGTAGGGGGAACAGTAAGATTTGTGGCTAAAGGTAAAGATGCACCCAGCCCCCCTCCCAGTGAGCCTGGATGTGGTTGTGGGGGGCTGTCCTTCTCAACAGCTCTGTCGGCTGTAAACAGTAGGGGGAACAGTAAGATTTGTGGCTAAAGGTAAAGATGCACCCAGCCCCCCTCCCAGCGAGCCTGGATGTGGCTGTGGGGGGCTGTCCCTCTCAACAGCTCTGTCGGCTGTAAACAGTAGGGGGAACAGTAAGATTTGTGGCTAAAGGTAAAGATGCACCCAGCCCTCCTCCCAGCGAGCCTGGATGTGGCTGTGGGGGGCTGTCCCTCTCAACAGCTCTGTCGGCTGTAAACAGTAGGGGGAACAGTAGGATTTGTGGCTAAAGGTAAAGATGCACCCAGCCCTCCTCCCAGCGAGCCTGGATGTGGCTGTGGGGGGCTGTCCCTCTCACCAGCTCTGTCGGCTGTAAACAGTAGGGGGAACAGAAGGATTTGTGGGTAAGAGCTGAGAAATGTAAGAGGGGGGGGGGGGGGGGGGGGGGGGGGGAACATCCTTACCTTTACCGATTTGTGAATTAATCATGAATTTCTTCTTCTTCTTCTGCGTTCCCAGGCCATATGGCCATAATGGGTGAGGAACGTATGTCCAGTTTTCAGTTTTCACTGGTCTACCCGCTGCGCACAGCCGACACATTCAGATTTTGGAGGAGCTCAAAGGAGAAAAATTATTTGGAAGGTATTTTTGAAAAAAAAGGCAGGAGAACAGGCCAATAACTTGAATAAGTCAGAAAGATAGTAGATTATGACAGAAAGCAAAAAGGAAAAGGCAGTCAAAGACTGAAAGAGAGTGACAGATCAGGAGGCTACAAGCACAGAACTTCCAGAAGGTGGGGGGAACTATTTTTTAAGAAAAAAATTGTGTCAAATCCCATGATGCTTGTCTTTAGGCAGTCCCACTGATTTTATTTGTTTGTCCCTCCTCCATTTCTCGGTTCTTTCCATTTTTTCAGTCTTGCCTTTCTTACTGCAGATTGAGTACTTCATCCTCTATCGTTTGCTATAGTATATTGAACACTAATTTTCATCCATTTACATAATTAAACACATGCATTCAATAATAGTAGAAGATAAAAGGCAAGACGGAAAAACCCCGCAATGAACCAGGACTGGGACAAATGCTCTGCGGCCGTTGTGTGTACTGCACTACATAGGGGGGAGAGGTCCTATTAGATAATGGCCTTTATCATGACTGCGATTAATTATTCAACAAAGATAATTCGCTCAAAAAGTTCATAAGATACAGCTTAATGTTTGGTAAGAAAGGCAGGTGTGAAAATGTGGGGAGAGCTGAGAAATGTAAGAGGGGGGGGAGGGGAGGGCACATCTTTACCTTTGCCGATTTGTGAATTCATCATGAATTTGAAATCGTGTCAAATCCCATGATGCTTGTCTAAAGTTACACAGTCCCACTGATTTTATTTGTTTGTTCGTAGATCGTAAACTCAGGTCTGGTGCTGCAGCTGAAGGGATGGGCTGGCCTTTGGGGACCTTTCCCAAACGCCAGCTGTGTCCTCAAAACCCTTTGGCTGAGAAAGTGGGGATGTACCCTGGGCAAGCCCATCTCCACTACAAATTCTAGCCCAGCCCACCAGAATAGCATCTGCTATTTGGCAGCCCTGGTCGGAAACGACTGACTGGCACACGCACACACACACAAACTCAGGTCTCATTCCCTAACACTTTTCATAGCATGTGCATGCATGAGTGTGAGTATGTGTGTGCAACTATACAAAATGAAAAAACCTGAAAGGCCGGGGTCTAAGAGTAATGTCCCCCTGCAGCTAAACAAAAAATTGATTTATGAAGGTATTTTAGTTTGCTTTTTCCACAATTTATTACAAATGCTTATTTTAAAGTGTTTGAAAAATACAGTAGACACACAAAGATCTTGCTTGACAAATAAAGGAACTTCCTTTTCTGGTCAAATTCAAAAACAGGAAATCCTTGTATGCCAGGAAAAGTGGCACCCATGTGTGTGCATCAGAAATCATCTTCATTGAGGGTTAAAGAATAAGCTGACAAAGTTACTACCGCTACAGCTATCTGTATTAATAAAAAGTCGGGACTTTACTGGTTTCGTACTGCCTCCGGCATTGCCTCCAGTATTGTTCCCACCATATTTGTATTTACAAATGTCCCATATGTGTCTGATTCAGACCAAGAGGACGTAAAACTCCATTTTCTCTCAAGCTGACAAAGCTTTTTTTTTATCCTGCCCTCATTTGTGCCCATCCTGTGTGTGTGTGTGTGTGTGTGTGTGTGTGTGTGTGTGCGTGTGCGTGTGCTGGAGTGTGTGCGCACGTGCACGCGTGTTCTCCTGCGAGTGTAAATCAAAATGTGATGCATGCAGGTGTGTGTGTGTTCAGATGTGTGTGCTAGAAGAGGATGGATGGAGGAGAATTAAAATAATTATGTATGTCAAACTAAAAATATGATGTACATTTTGCTTTTTTTCTAAATCTTTAGTCTCTATTTAAACAGTTTTCATATGATATACCCAGAGATTCAGATTGTCAGCGGGCCCGGTATTGACAGTGATTTGACCCCTCAAGCTTCAGATTGTTTGAAAAATTCATGGGTCATATGACCCCTGTATACAGAAAACTATGGGTCATTATTCAAAATAATGGGCCAAATATGCATCACAGCATTATCACACTTAATTTCTGTTGCAGACTTCATGGGTCAGATGACCCCTTGATGCACAAAATGAGGGGTCAAATAAATCACCATCAATGCGGGTCAATCACTCAATGACCCGGGCCCGCTGACAATCTGAAGCTCTGGGTATATGAGAACTATTACAACTCCCTCCCACCTAAGAACTAATTTTGGATAATTTTTCAAGGTCTTAATAGTGGGGTTCCACTGTACTAAGAAATGCGTCACACTAAAAACAAAGTATACACTACCTGATTGATCAGACCGGGTTGCTGAACTGGCCACACTGCCTGGTGTCTGTGCTGATTGATCAGACCGGGTTGCTGAACTGGCCACACTGCCTGGTGTCTGTGCAATGGGGTCAGAACCGTATGGCTGCTGAGGCTCCAAAGACAAGGCGCTGCCACCTTTTTGTAACCACGCCCTTCTTTCCGCAGCTGGCTCTTCCAACTTGGAAACTGCATCAGCGTTACGTTCGACTGCTTCGCTTTCACTGTCAAGTTTAAGCTTGCAGCTTTTCTCCTGCGAAGAAGGGTTTCGCTTCTTGGAGGAAGATTTGGAACCCGAGTCCTCCCGGTTGCCTACCCTTCTTTTCTTTTTCCTTTGACTCTCCTGGCCACCCGCCTGTGAGTGTCCCCGCCTTTTCCGTTTGGATGCTTTCTTGGCAGCCGTGATGAGTTCCTTGATCCTCTCACTCTGCGGCGAAGCAAACTCTTCTTTCTCAGAGCCGTCGGACAGTTCGCAGACATCCACTTCGATGCTACTGCTCCCACTGTGGGAAGCCTTGCTGAGCGTGGAATGGCCCTGGATTTCTTCGGAAGAGTCTGCTAGGATGGCAGGGATTGGAGAGGCTGCAGGCTTTTCCGCCGTATCGGAACTCTCTGCCTCGGCATCTTCGACCTGTTCATGCCTCAGCAACGCCAGGTTCTTCTTTCCTGCTGGGTTCTTTCTCAAGGGCAGCCTTCTGGTTTTAAGGTTTGCAGCTACACGATTTGGCTCTGACTCTGGTTCTCTTTCTGCGGGCTCTTCTTGGATCAATGCCTCGTTCGCAGACCTCACAGTTTCTGCAACACTCTGATGATTTTCTCTTTCTTTCATGGGCGTTGTAGCTTCTGTAACACTCGGATGCCCTTCTGTAACACACTGATGCTTTCCCGTTTCTTTCATAGGTGCTGTAGCTTCTGTAACACTCGGATGCCCTTCTGTAACACACAGATGTTTTTCCGTTTCTTTCATAGGCGCTGTAGCTTCTGTAACACTCTGATGCCCTTCTGTAACACTCTGATGCTCTTCTCTTTCTTTCATAGGTGCTGTAGCTTCTGTAACACTATGATGCTCTTCTGTAACACACTGATGTTTTTCCGTTTCTTTCATAGGCGCTGTAGCTTCTGTAACACTCTGATGCCCTTCTGTAACACTCTGATGCTCTTCTCTTTCTTTCATAGATGCTGTAGCTTCTGTAACACTCTGATGCTCTTCTGTAACACACTGATGCTCTTCTCTTTCTTTCATAGGTATTGCAGCTTCTGAAAGGCTTTCTGTTGTCTCGTTCGTAGGCAGGAGGTCAGGATTGTTGTAAGGCTGTTGATCATGTGGTTTACTTTGTACATTCTCTGCACAAAGGTTCCGTTTCTTCATTGCAGTTAACTTCCTCGCCAGTTCACTCAGAGGCAAATCGCTGTCACTTGGAGAATCCTCAGACTCTGAAGAAACGCTCGTACTGCCCGAATGAATAGAAAAGTTGTCACTGTCTGAAGAACTTGACGAGGAAACGCTTTTTTCCCTGGACTTTCTCTTGGTCATTCTCTTCGCTTTTTCCTTTGTTGTGCTCTCCGGTTGTGTCTTTTCCTTTTGAGTTCTTGATACCTTTTTTGAGACATTTGTAAGCTCTCGGGTTTTATCTTGGGTTGTTGATGCTTCTTTTGATATGTTTGTCAGTCGCTTCGTTCTTCTTGGTTGCTTCCTAGTTATGCTCTCTGATTTGTTCTCTGGTATTTTATCTTGATTTGTTGACACTTTCGTCGATACATTTGCAAGCTCTTGTGTTTCATGTAGGTTTTTTGATGCTTTCATCGACTTATTTGCAAGTTGCTGCGATGCTCTTGTTTTACAACCAACAGACTGTGCGGGAGCTTTGTCAGGGGGATGCACGTCGTCTACCTGGGGGGCATCTTCAGCGACTTCAGCTTCTGGGTAGTTGGACTGAGACACTGAGGCGAAATGCCTCGTCTGCTGAGATGCCCTTGTGTCTCCTTGTCTTTCTCGACTTGCGACTTCCTGAGAGGTCGATGTTTTGCTAGGCGTTGCCCCTTTCGGACTTTTAGCTTTCTGTTCCTTTCTTGTCAAAGACGCCAAGTGACCAATCTGGACTGAGAGCCGTCGGACACAACTTTTCCTGGGCGACCCTCTCTGGGAGGCTTTCCTGGGAGTCCTCTTGGGGGCGGATTCCCGGGGTGATCTCACCGGGGTGGATTTTCTGGGCGAGGCCCGCGTGCGAGGGGACTTCCTGGGACTGACTTTCTCCGGACTGCTGGAGAGAGCTTTGTGCAGGGTCAGGTCGTTGGTGAAGTCGGTGGGCAGCACAAGTTCCCCCGCCTCTATCTGACTGTTGAGGTACTGGGTCACGTTGAAGGGCAGAATGGGCAGGGAGATGTTGGTCCTGCAGGTTTCCTCACCCACCTCCTGGGTCAGCACTGCGTCACTGGTGGGCACTGCGTCTCTGCCACCGCCAGTCTGATCCCAGCTGCTACCGCTTTTGCCGACATCTCTGTGCTGCTTAAACGTGACCTGATTGGACAAGATTGTGGCTGAATGCGCGGGCGAGTCGCCCGCTGCTCCCACCATTGCGCCCACGTTGATGAGCTTGCCCAGCGCCAGCTGTGCCGACCTCGCGGGCTGGGCAGAGCCAGCACACTTCTCGATGATGCCCACAACACGGAAATTGTTCAGACCAGAACTGTCGGACGAACGACGGGTCAAACCAAGCAATGAACCTGACCCTCCTTGTTGGGAATGGTCTTGTGATTCGCTTAACAGAATATTTATGAGCTCTTTTCTCCTCTGTTGATCGAAGGCTAAGTCACACTGAGATATACGACCGGCGTCTGAGGAAGGTCCCACCACCGATTGATTAAGGGCAATATCATCAGTCTCCGGACACGTTTCTGCCTGACAAGTATCAGAAAGGTGGCACAAATCAGATCTGCCTGGAGATTGCCGACTATTCTGCCCCAACTCGGAGAAAGGACGTGCAAATATCGCTTGTCTGTTTTTATCTGTCTGACTTTCATCAATGTGAGCAACACTTTCTCTTGGGGATGAAACGATTTCCTGTGCTTGATGTACAGCCGGAACAGCACCCAACTCTCCGAACTTTTCCGGAGTGGAGAAGACACTTCCGGCACCACTCAAGGCTTCAGACATGTTGGCGTCAGCAGAGTGCAGGGAGATTTCATCCATCACTTCCTCGGGTATGGGGTCGTTCAACAGTTTCTTTCGCCGGGGGCTGAACATGGCATTGACCTTTGCCGCTGTCTCCGGGGAGTAAGGGGACTTGATGGGGCTGTACATGGGTGTGCCGCGCACCGAACGCGGCGGAGTCCTGAGGTAGTAACGGTTCGGAGTGCCAGGAAGGGAGCGCCGAGGAGTGCGCGGGGTTGTGTTCTTCCGCGGAGTTGCGTTCTTAAGTTCACCAACACTGGGTCGAGGCGGTGTCCTGTGTATTCTGTCATCAACTGCTGAAACCTTGGGTCTGGGCGGAGTAGCAGGAGGGTGGGAGGGGGTGACTGAATTGGGCAAAGTCACTGACGAATGAGCACGTGAACAGGACGGGTTGGAAGTGGATTGCAACCGACTCTCTGTTTCCCAGCTTTGATGATTAGCGTCTTGTTTTCCACAACTGTCTTGGCCTTTCTTCATAACTTCTGAGTTTTCTTGATCGGCGTCATGCCTTTGAGAACAGTTTTGGTTAGTCTGACACAAACGTGGATCAGAGGACGACTGTACCTGTTTAAGATGGTCTGATTCTTCATCACGATTATCTTTCTTCTCGGTCTGATCACACAGAGGGTTAGACGAGCCTGTGGGAAAGTCTGACATCTTGGAGGATTTCCTGTACTTCACAGAACTTGCTGCACACTTCTGTTTGATTAATGTTCTTCTGCTTCTCTGTTTCAAACGATGAACTAATCTAGAAACACATTGCGATATTCCTAGAGCACCTCTTTTCTGTTCCCTTTCACCCGGTTCAACAGCTCTACAAGTCCTTTGATTTTTGTGAGAGTCTTTTCTTATACATGCACCAACACCTGCTTTTGATGACATCTGTCGTTTCCCCTTCAACACAACAGTTTCATTGTCACATTCGCCAGAAACCTGCGAAGGTGGTTTTAATGGTGAAGAAACTGTTGGTTGATTTGGGCTCTTTCTCACAGGTGACAGCTTCGAGTCAACTGAAGGGTGTTTTTTGCCTGATGCACGCAAGTCCTGTGTGGATTTTGTGTGACAAGACGGAGACCTGCTTGGACTCGTACATGCCTTGGAAGATTTTCCCGGTGACTGATGTGTGGGAAACATGAGAGGAGAACTATGCACAACTGTGGGGGAGAGTGAAGCAAGATGACTGGACATAACGGTTCCTTCATTGTCACACGTCCTGTGGGGTTCACCTTCATGTGCTATAGCCGATGTGACAGAAGAAGTTAAGACGGTGTGCGAAACAGTGCAGAGCGAAACTGTCTTGGCCGGTGAAGACGATGATGTTCTAGGAGAAGAAACCGGAGGCATGTTATCTGGAGACACCTGAGACACTTCAACACAAGACAAGTCATTTGACGAAGCATTCTGCCCAGAGAAAGGAATTAAAGTGTTTAATTGCGCAGAGTTCTCAGAGTTTGCGCTCTTTACTAACTTAGCAAGATCTGATGTACATGAAATCTTCACAGGTGAAAGACGTGGTTCCAAAATTTCCTGCGATGCCAAAGCAGAAGTCTGTACTGGATCTGAAACCGGACTTAAATCAGCGACAAGGGACTTTGTACAACTTGACACAGCTACGGTCTGACACGTCAAAGTCTTTGCTGTTGGGGATGCTGGCAATGCAGAGGAATGCGGCACTGTCGTGGTGGCCAATACCTGTCGGAACGAGCCGGCACAAGACTGCGCTACCTCTCCTGGTGAGCTTATGACAGATGGTTCTGCTTGCGATAGAGATGCAGTCCCTAGTGTGTCAGCCCGGCAATCGACTGCAGACGTGGACGGTGTCTGTGGAAGATCTGCGCGTTCATCCTCCGCCAGGTCCTGAAGAGGGGCAGCCGCAGTGGCTCCAGAAGATGACAGCCTACACCCAGGGGCCAGGTAACGAACAAGAGAGGAGGATGGTAACCGCAAAATCAGCCTAGAAGCAGGCACAGAACCCACATATTGAGCGGCAACAGGCATGTTAACAGCACCCACAAATGCAGCGTTACCAGGCACAACATTCACAAACATAGTAGCAGGCATAGCACCCACAGATCTAGCAGATGCATCCACAGTGCCCACATACGGAGCGGAAACAGGCACGACAGCTTGTGAAGCTGATGAACTAGCAGCCCCAGTCAGGTCCCCGACGACTACAGCACCAGCACTGGTTCCGTCAAAGCCCATGGGGGCTGCTGCCTGGCTGGCGCTGCTGCTCTCCTCACAGCCAGGAACAATCCCCAGCCTCCCCCAGCAGCTTTTCTGTGGGGAGGCAGAGCCGTTCTGCGAGGCACAGTTGGAGGAATCCGATGCGCTCTGAGAGAGCTCTCCTGAGAAACTGATTGGGTTCCACCTCTGTGCGGTGGTACTGCAGAAGTAGTTGTGGTCGCTGTGCACGGCTGAATTCGCTGCAACAGGCGTCTCACATACATCTCCGTCCTCCTCCGCAGTCACGGCCTCTCTCTCCGTATCTTCGTTTCTCTCCAAAGCACCGGACCAGCTTCCTGGCCTTTTAGAACCTCTGCCACTTCCTGCGTCTAGTCTTAGGCCAGTTCTGACATCGCGGCTTTCGTTCGCTGAAATCGTGTCTTCGGGGTTAGCCAGAACTTCCACACAGTCCACACCAGCCTGGCTGGACTCCTCCCCACTCAGGGAATGAACACGCTCTCCGTCGCTTTCAACAAACTCCTGAGTTATCCCGCTGAGAGCAGCGGCACTTCGCACAATGTCACTACCACTATCACAAACATTCCCTGGCTCTGCTTGATGGCGTTCCCTACTTTCACCGCCCTCACAATGTCCCTCTTTACAACTGCCTTTCCCATGCTCTTCATCACAGCTTCCCACCGACTGCTCAGCACTTGAACGTTGCAAGTTTGCAGAGGTTTCTGTTAAACCCGCGTTTGCCAGTTTGTCTGACAGAACAACATTGCTTGACGCTTTTGATGCTTCAGAAGGTATTATCCCAGAAACTGTCACTGTTGTGGATTGTGTTGTTGCTACCGGGTTCGCGGGTGCACTTTCAACAGTTTTCGACGAGCTCGACTGAGATTCTAGTGCCGCTTTCAAATGAGGAAAAGCCGGAGATGCAGTCGAGGAAACCTGCTGAAGAGCTCCTGTAGACTGGCCTGTGCTCTGGTCGTCTGAAACGTCGCCCATGTGGGGGAACCCGGACACGCTGTTCAAGTCGATGCACTCAGTGGAAAAGGCGAGCGTGGTGGGGTGGGATCGACGGGCGGCAGAGGAGGAGGAGGAGGAGGGGCCTGGATCTCGTGCCGAAGTGGAAGGCAAGGCCATGAAGTCGGCAGCACTGGAAGGCAAGACAGCGTGGGCCTCAGAGCCGTGAGGAGGGGTGTGGAGACCGCCGACAACCTTTGATGCCGTCCCCGTCCCTGAAACAATAACAATAATAATAACAATAATAATGGATATTTGTTGCGCTCTTTCTCCAAACAGCTCAGAGCGCTTACAAAGTTAACTTTAGACAACAACAATAACAATAGTAATAAACACAAAACATTCAAAAATATATATATGAACAGGCATGAGATTGAGAAATTGTGATTTAGGCTGAAAAGCATCCGAAAAAGGCTGAAGCCCCCTGAAACTGGAGCCTTTAGTAATAAAGCCTTAAAAACAGCATTAAAAGTGGAATTGATACATTTAGTAAAGTTTTGTTTTACGTCCTCCCGGTCTTGAAAAGACCATATGGGACATTATATATTTAGTTCATCTTTAATCAGTTATAAGAGGAATTTCTGTACTCATTTGGTCTCTTTTTGTTTGCATCAAAATGACCTCTGGGGCCATCAAAAAGCCTGAAATCAGCCTAAAGGCTGAAAAATCTCATGCCTGATTAAATACAAATCCGATACTTCACACGTGCGCATGCGCACACGCACACACACAAACTCACGCACAGCACACACACACAGAAAAGACATTCTTACCCAAAGGTTACTTTGCATGCATGCGCATACCAAAATCATGAGTGCGACCCAGTCAGCCAACACAAGTGAAACAATAGTAAGCAGGCATCAGAAACGTGGACAGTTCAAACCTCTGAATGCTAGAGTAAAGCGTATCAGTGTGTGTGTGTGTGTGTGTGTGTGTGTGTGTGTGTGTGTGTGTGTGTGTGTGTGTGTGTGTGTATGTGTATGTAGGGGGTGGGTGGGGTATGTAAGTGTGTGTGTGTGAATGTTATTAATATTGAATATTATGTGCCTTTTTTGTGACTATTGTATATTATATACAAATTATAGTAAGTTGTTATTTATGATGCATGCAACTGTATTTCAGTCCTATATATCTCTGTCTCTGTTTGTGTGTCTCTCTCTTCTCTCTTTCTCTGTCTGACTCTCTGTGTCTCCGTCTCTGTCTTTCTCTCTCTTTCTCTCTCTCGCTCTCTTTCTCTCTCTCGTTCTCTTTCTCTATAAGTGTGGGTGTGAGTGTGATTT
The DNA here is from genome assembly GCA_017654935.2 of Phymorhynchus buccinoides. Lineage (NCBI taxonomy): Eukaryota > Metazoa > Mollusca > Gastropoda > Neogastropoda > Raphitomidae > Phymorhynchus > Phymorhynchus buccinoides. The sequence continues at coordinate 21,108 of JAGGCT020001075.1, read as the reverse complement.
GTTAATAGTGTGGCCTGGGCGTCTTTAAGTGTGAGTGTTTCAAGTTGGTTGCGAAAGTGTACTGTAGATTATGTCATTCATTATTTGGGCGTGAGTGAGAAATTGACTGAGGGATCAGGGAAGGGGGGTGTTGGGCAATGTTTGATGTATACTTTTTGTTCATTGTGTTTACTATTCATTTTAGTGATTTCTGTAAAGCGCTTAGAGCTTAAAGATTAGGCACTATAAAAGTTGTCTTAATAAATAAATAAATCCCAGACCCCATGGAGACAAGAGATTACAACCACTATTGCGGGACGAGCGGGAGCCCTAGTTACATCCCCAGACCATTTTGCCACATTGGCTCTATCAGTTGTCTTTTTCATGTCATGATTTGTACAATGATTTTTTTCATTTAATTTTCTCTGGCAGTCAAGGGGTTAAGGATTCACAGGCAATTCTGTACAGCCATTTCCACAACAACTCTTGTTAGTTTAGTTTATTTTCCCTATCTTACAAAACACGAGATTTACCTTCTTTGGATTCGGCGCATGCGCCCCTTCCGACATGTTTTTCGACAAATTCGTCTTGATCTGTAAAAGCAAAACAATTTATAAATGTGTCAAATGTCAGAAATTTTGAAGAGAATGTCATGACTTAAAAAGAAAATAAGTGGTTGGACACACACAGTGACACACACATAAACAGGAACGTCATCAACCAGTTTATTGAAAAAGGTCTATACCAGCCCTGATATACTAGTCAAAGAATGTGTGTGTGTGTGTGTGTGTGTGTGTGTGTGTGTGTGTGTGTGTGTGTGTGTGTGTGTGAGAGAGTGAAAGAGAGAGAGAGAACTATGTGTGTGTATGCGTGTGCGTGCGTGCGCTTGTGTGTGTGTACTGTGAGTCAAAGTCAATTTATTTCCAAATGGATATCGAACACGAGTGTGTGTGTGTGCGCGTGCGTACATGTGTATGCGCGCACAAGTGTGTGTTTTACATTTTCTCTCCAAACAATTGGTTGTTGATGAAAAGCAGATTGGAAGTCGATCATTTCAGTGGTATGCCTGTGTTTGTCAGAAAGACTGCAAGTGTCTGTATTTTTCACTTCAATAAAAAGAAAAAAATAGCCAGGGTTAGCATGCAAATGTATTATGATTGTATGTATGTATGTGTGAGTGTGAGTGTGAGTGTGTGTGTGTGTGTGCGCATGTATGTGTGTGTGCACGCACATGCATGCCATGTCCTTACCTGTACAGAATATGTCGAACAGTTCCTGGAAGACCGGGTCACTGCTGGCCATGTTAATGATGTTGCTGACTGTGTCCTGGTTCATCTCCTGAACACAGATACATCAGAGCTTATTCTAGGATTTTGAAAAAGTGGGGGCGTCCCCCCCCTAAGAATGAAAAAAGGGGGGCAGGTCCAATGGATACGAGGGGAAGGTGGGGGGGGGGCGGCCGATTCAATCTTCGCTAGCCATGGCCACTTCTTCAGACACTCGCCTCGGAACCGGTGTTCCCTCGCACTAGTGCCGTTATCTTCGGGCTGCTTCTCCGAGACTGTTGATGCAGTACCTGTTTCTGCAACATCTTCTGCACACTCGTTTGGCAGAGGATTTCTTTTTTTTACTTTGCCGCCACAAAAATCAAAGTCGAAGAGCGTCATTGTCCGCTTCATTTGAAGAAAATTCAACATGTCGGTAAAACGAGATGAACGCGATTGGTTGATTTGCACTAACATTGTAAAGGAACCAATGAAATGTTGAGAAATCATTCATTCCTGCTCGATGCTTTCGGTTTGTGCAGACGACGGATTTAGCAGATGACGAAGGAATTCCCGCAGCGATCAGTAAAAAGCGAGGGCAGTTCTGCAAATATGCGGGCGTCGGCCCGCGTTTAGACCCGATTATTGCGGGAAGGAACAGATTTGGGGGGGATTATACCAATCCCACGCCCTAGAATCAGCTCTGTACATGTATTAAAAGGGCAATGTCATGGGGTTTTACCCTTCTTTCATTACATTCTTCAAGTTACTAGGATTTACACACCTTTTTCGTTAATTTGAAACTTCTAGGAATTCTCGCCAAGCCTGCCATAATTTTTTTTTTAAACAAACAAACAAAATCCAGAAAATTCAAATTTGTAATATTGAAACTTTCAGAACAAGCATGACATTGATAATCGGGGAAAAGCCGGCGCCACACATGCGCAAAATCGTATGGGGATGCGATCCGACAAGGCCACACGAGTCATGATTCATGTGAAATACTTCCGTCAAAAAACAATTCTGCTATTTTCGCTCACTTTATTGAGGAAGTCAAACTCCTCCTCTAAACTGTTCCCCCCATGAGCGTCGCTGTCCTCGCTCGACGCTCCTGATGTGCACACGCACACAAACACGCGCGCACACACACACACACACTCACTTTATTGAGGAAGTCAAACTCCTCCTCTAAACTGTTCCCCCCGTGAGCGTCGCCGTCCTTGCTCACCGCTCCTGATGTGCCGGGTTGGGGCTGGCTGATCTGATCGACTGTGACATTTGCACCATTGTTGGCTGACGTCGTAGCAGCAGCGGTGGTGGTGGTGGCGGTAGAGGTGGCGGTGGGGGGCGGCTGTCGCTGGGAGTGCCGTTGGCTGTCGTAGAGACAGTTGTTGATGTTGTCCACCAAGGTCTTCACGAAGCGACTGCTGTTGATCATCTTGTTCAGGGGGTTCTGTGCAACAACATCGATTTCTTTTAACCCTTTCAACGCCAGCCATTTTTCAGCCAAAACTTTCCATGAAACTTACCTGAGTAGAGAACAGATTATGTCTGCAATATTGGGGAAATCATCTGTGTGTCTAGTCATAAAAAATTAAACTGTACACATCACAAATTACCTGTGCCGATGAAGTCGAAAGAAGAAGATACTGATGAAAACTTAAACTTTAATGATAATGGATAACATTGATTATTATCATCATTTTTGTCAAAATTCACATTTTCGCCCGTAAGAGAAGATAATCTGTTGACGGAAAAAGCAACCTGTTTCGCTCTGTTCTGTCATCAAATGATCTCCCTTACAGGCGAACATGTGGATATTTCTTTTTGCTATACAGTGGAACCTCCCTTATAAGACTCCCTCCCACATAAGACCTACTTCTCTGAGACATTGTCCTTCTTTGCAAGTATTACAATTACCTCCCTTATAATACCCCTCCCTTATAAGACCTCATGTTGGATGATTTTTGAAGGTCTTATAAAGGACTCGGGAGGTTCCACTGTACAACTACAAGCATAGTTTTATATTCCTTGTGATCACAGCAGCAGTGGAACCTCCCTTATAAGACCTCCCATTATAAGACTCCCTTCCACATAAGACCTACTTCTCTGAGACATTACCCTTCTTTGTAAGTATTAAAATTACCTCCCTTATAAGACCTCATTTTGGATGATTTTTGAAGGTCTTATAAGGGAGGTTCCACTGTACTGCCAAACAAAGCCCTACTCAGAGGCTTGCCTATGCTAGTCAGCATGCATGTTTTTCAAGCCTTTCAAACATCTTCTTTACCCCACACCCCTATCCCTCACCGACCCCTTTCTTTTTCCAGTACCATGCTTCTACGTACTGGTACTGGCCATTGCAACTTCTGTAAGTACAACCGAAGAAAAATATACAGTGGCGTACTCCCAACACGAAATTTAAGGGACAAAGATTTTGTTGCACATTAACCATTATTAAGTAATGAGGGGATTCCTCCATTCAAACAGCTGCTTGTGCGTCAACCAATATTTCATGTTATCCAGTTTGAGTACTCCATTGTATTATACAATTTCCAAACAACAAAGGAAATAGCTCCATTTTTTGTTACTGCACTACAAAGAAAAAAACGCTTCAACCACTCTCAGTGGCCTCCACCCACCCCATCCAAAATGGCTTCTCTCTCCGGCAAGGAGGAATCGACATTTTGACGGTTTCATTTCTAGGAAACCAGAGCAAATACCAGTCTAAGACCTGCAGGGAAAAAAAAAAAAAAGTGTAGAAATTGACTGTTGGTGCCTCTAGCATGAGATAACCAATTCTTTTTTATATAATGTCATTGTCGTTAATATTGTTGTCATTGCAATTTTGTTAATCATTAATGTTGTTGTGTTTGTGGTTGTTTAGTACTGCCGATATTGAACTTATTCCCACTAACGTAGTTTTCAAAAGTATTTATACGCATGTGTGTGCATGTGCTTCAGAAAATTTGTAAAATGAAAAAAATGTTCAATAATATAAAAAAAAGTGTACAGCTTACCCCACTTCCCCCTCCACTGCTTCCTTCAATAAGACCAGCGCGATTGTCGCTTCTCCTCCGCGGGGGGTTTCTGTAGAGAAATGAACTTTGTATCATGCACGTCAATGGTAACTTCAAAACGCCACAGCAAAGTTACAACCAGTTCTACACTGACAAAAAACACCTTATCCTTCATGTCGATATAAAGTTGAAAGCAGAAAGATCGTGCATTCCTATATATATTGGCAAGGAGTTAACAAAAAAGAAAATTTCATACACGTCAAAATTTGAACCCAGTAATTTTGAAATGGAATCAATAATATCTGTTTAATGATAAGACTCGTGTCAGATTAGATAGAGAGGGGTGGGGGATGAAAAAAGTTAATAAAAAAGAAAATTTTATTCACGTCCAAATTTGAACCCAGTAATTTTGAAATGGAATCAATATCTGTTTAACTCTCTCACTCTGATCAATCGAACCGAGAATCTATATTGAGTACCAAGTGATGGGAAGTAACTCCGAACGTCACACCAAATCAATATTTTTAAAAAATCACCCAGAATAAAGTCTAACTCACATTTAATTTCTGAAAGATGCATATTGAATAGCAATGATGATAGTTTCATTCCAAAGCTAACAGTCACACAACAAACCATGAATTGGAATTAAAAAAATCCGTAATGGCGCTCCGAGCATCGCGCCGAGTCAATACTGCGCACGTTACGTGGAAAGAAGAACAAAATTGGGGGTCACTTCGAAAAATCCGTTCAAAAAGACCAGTGGGTGCTTTCCCTTGCTGTAAGAACCAAAAACGGACCACTGAGAGTCAGGAACAGGAAGAACTAACTTAGTATATTGCATTGTGGGTAGGGCAAAAGTGAAAGTGAAACTACTAGACCGGGCGTTCAGCGGGCGCAATCAGCGCTGCGGGAGCCAATGGTAAAGAAAAAATCGGTCAGATCTGGCGTATGTAGCCTTGAGAGGGTTAATGATAAGATTCATGTCAGATTAGATAGAGACGGGTTGGGGGGTGTGGGAAAAAAAAGTGCACAGGCTTGTCTAAATTACAACTGTATAGGTAAAATTGGCAAGAAAAAAAATCAAACACACGTAGCTTTTTTCATTGCCTGTATAAAAAAAAAGGGCAAAGGACAGGATCACATTGTGCCTGAAGAAGCTATTAATTTAAAAATAATAAAATAATACAAGAAAATAAACTGAGAAAAATAGGTACTCTCTGGGCACTGTGTATAAGGAAGTCAAGACACTAATCCGCGGCTCCACCAAAATGACGGCTACCAGACACACAAGGATCCAATCCAGACACTGGAGAGGAGAGATCAAACAACTATATTTCGCCTGCGCACAGGGCACTGCGGCCTCCGCACAAACCTACGAAGGATTGGACTCATCCCAATGCCAGTGCGGACAAGCTGACCAGACCCCTTCCCACGTACTTCAAGACTGCCCTCTGTATGATGGGAAGCGGCAACAGACCTGGCCTGGAGGGACAGACCTCAGAACCAAACTCTGGGGGACGGCAGGTGACCTCCTCTGGACATCCATGTTTCAGACATGGTAGTGGGGGCAAAGTGAGTTTCGCAGAAGAATATCCAACCGATTCTGCATTTCATTTGAAAGATGTCGACTCAAACTAAAATAATAAAGTTGGGCGTCAAAATGAAGAAGAAGAAGAAGAAAAACAAGCACTAGTATCACAAATCTGGAAACGTGTGGCGTGAGCTAGGCTGCGCACGACTGCTAACTTCGGCGGGAAGTTGCTTGTTCAGTCATTCACATCCGGTTCCACGAAGCGATTGCATAGCACGTAATTTTTAGGCACCCGAGCAAATTTTTACCCCAGCTTTTTTTTTGGGGGGGGGGTCAAATTTTCACTTTCGCGGAGGTCTACAATGCCTGATGTTTGCATCATCACTCGATCTGAGGTTTTGATGCGTAGCCAGTTGAACGCTGAAGAAGAATAAGAATTTGTGAGACAAAAAGAACATCTCCGAAATTAACAAGCACACTTACTTTCTTCGAGCTGAGGGAGCGTCTCCAGACGATAGGCGGTCATCATCTTTTTCTTTGCCAAGACCAGACGAGGGACCACTGGTAATAACATTAACAGACGCTGTCGGCAGTGTGTCAGGCTGACGTCCCTGGCTGACACTTGTGACAGTCGCAGATGGCACAGCACTGATGGAGGACGTTGTCACTGAAGGTCTGCATTAACCAAATGAATTATTTCTTTAAAAATGTAATGGACGTTGCAGGACTTACTTGGTTTATATTATAATAAACAAATCTTTGCACACACACACACACAGTGACAGTGACACACACAGCAGGGCTGCCTACCCTCTATTACAGTTTCCGGTGACAAACTACTTCAAAACCAGGGACAGACTTATTTCCAGGGACAAACATCACACAGGGACAGAGACTTATTTCCAGGGACAAACATCGCACAGGGACAGAGACTTATTTCCAGGGACAAACATCACACAGGGACAGAGACTTATTTCCAGGGACAAACATCGCACAGGGACAGAGACTTATTTCCAGGGACAAACATCACACAGGGACAGAGACTTATTTCCAGGGACAAACATCGCACAGGGACAGAGACTTATTTCCAGGGACAAACATCGCACAGGGACAGAGACTTATTTCCAGGGACAAACATCACACAGGGACAGAGACTTATTTCCAGGGACAAACATCACACAGGGACAGAGACTTATTTCCAGGGACAAACATCGCACAGGGACAGAGACTTATTTCCAGGGACAAACATCACACAGGGACAGACTTATTTCCAGGGACAAACATCACACAGGGACAGAGACTTATTTCCAGGGACAAACATCGCACAGGGACAGACTTATTTCCAGGGACAAACATCGCACAGGGACAGAGACTTATTTCCAGGGACAAACATCGCACAGGGACAGAGACTTATTTCCAGGGACAAACATCGCACAGGGACAGAGACTTATTTCCAGGGACAAACATCGCAATGTCATGCATCAGGGTCAAAACAAACTAACTTTTGATTATTTCGTGATCTAGCAACATTTCTGCGCCTCTGGATTTGGGTAGTCTTCTTTGATGCTTTTTGGTGTCGTTGAGCTTCAGTATTATTCAAGATCAACTGGAGTAAAGTAACCTATGTATATAAATATGTGCAACATGCCTGTAAGGAAAATTTCAACAGTATCTGTTGTTTGGGGTGTTCCTGTGTTCAACAGTAAAGACATGCTCTAAAACATTTTGATTCTTCTCAGTTTTTAGGGGCACCAGATAGAAGTGGATTCCAGGGACAGGGTGCCATTTTTTTTATATTAAATGTTTCTAGGGACAAATACCCCTTAGGGGAGACGGTAGGCAGCCCTGACACACACGCACACATCCTTCTTTAAAATATGGTCAAAACAAGATCATCATTATGATCAATTAATGATCGATAAGAATTGAATTATTTCTTATGTCGAACAGTCTACTGCTACATAACAGACAAGATTGATTAAAAAAAAGTTTACACTCATTTCACTTTCAAAGATTATCAGTAAAAGTACTACAGCCATGCAGGTTAACAAAGGTAAATTTCATCACACCTTACAGTAAATGAGTAAGATAAAAATGTAAATAGCATATTTCTTAAAATAAAATAACAAACAAAAAAATAAGAAGGAAAGAGGACAACCTGACTACAATCACCTTGTCTGCACTGAAGATGAACCTTCGCTGGCGCTGGGCGCCGGAGAGGAAAAAACTCGACCAGAGAGGCGACCATGTACAGCGCCACCCCCACCACCACCATCATCGCCACCCGTCCGCTTCACTTCACCGCACCTCATCCGCTGCTTGACCCCCCCACTTCCCACCAGGCTGGACACCCGACACTCCGACTGCCCGGAAGGCGCCCCCCGCGAGGGGGCGTCGCTGTGAAATCCAGAGGTGCTGGAAATGCTGTCTGAGCGAGCGCTCGTGTCTTCCGAATTGAAAGAAGCAGTACTGCTTAGAGACAGCACAGCAGTACTGCTTAGAGACAGCGCCACGCCGGGTCCAGCAGGCGTGCTGGTGTAGGGGGCGCCGGGCTCTCCATCCCCTACGTCGATCTCCTTGTCCGAAGCGTCGTCATCCTCCTCGTCGATGGAGTTTGCAAACAGACTGGTTGGTTTGAAGTTCGTCGACGTGACGGTCGGGGAGCTGTTCTGATTGGCTCGAATGACAAGGCCAACCGGAAGGCCCAGCTTCTGGCGCATCAATATTCTGGTACGGACGTTCTGACTGACGGTCCGCAGCCCGGCAGATCTGGCGCTTTCCTGAGGCCGTGCATTCGCCGTGGGACCTGGTAGTGTGGTGACCATGCTTGTTGAGCTGCCTGAAAACAGCAGCAGAAATGTGTACAGTGGAACCTCCCTTATAAGACCTTCAACAATCATCCAAAACGAGGTCTTATAAGGGAGGTGTCTTTTAAGGGAGGTAATTTTAATACTTACAAAGAAGGGCAATGTCTTAGAGAAGTAGGTCTTATGTGGGAGGGTCTTATAATGGGAGGTCTTATAAGGGAGGTTCCACTGTATTGCTTTTTAATGGAAACAAAAAAAATAATCGAGAAAATGAAGATGAGCCTTTTTTTCTTTCTGTGCCAAACTTATTTTTCATGAATCTCACTTTTTTCTTCTTCTTTTTTTTATAAAGGAAGGAAGCACTTATTGTTAAGATTCTGAAGATTTACAGAAGGTACAAAGATTGTCACTAAGAGAAGGTACATAGAATGTCACTAAGCTATTTTGTGTAGCAGTGTTGGACTTGGTAAGAAATGAACATGTACACATACCGGGCTGCGTCAGCTTAAGTCTGGCGAAGTCCTCCAGCATCATCTTGAGGGACAAGCCATTTATGTTGGTCGGGTATTCACGGCCTTGTTTCAGAAGGGATTCGTACTCCCGCAAGTGGGAACACTCCCTTAGGAAGCATCGATAGCTTTGCGTGTAGCCACCTTCCTTCAGAAAACCTGAACGAAAAAAGATGAAGTAAGCAAAAACATCAGACTCGATTCAATGATAGGTCACACAAATTTATGTTAAAAAAATTAAAGAAGTAAAACTCTATATTAAGCAAATGTACCGTTTGGACATTTTGTACCGCAAATTTCTCAATATTGTAGCGTGGTACAAAATGTCCAACTTTGGACATTCTGCAGTGTTTGGACAAATTGTACAGCAACAAACGATACCTTGAGATTGAATTTGAAAGGGTAGCCAAAAGCATGTTAAGTGGTAGCTAAGCTGCACTTTCTCCCACATGTACAGGAGCTCTGTAAAGGAAGTTAATTCATTAAGAGGGGGGGGAGGCCTCAACTGGCTTCTTTAGAACTGTCATTGAATTATATTATCTCCTTCAGCTCTTCTAGCACCATGAGCGAATACACTCACCAAAGTTAGTGAGTGTCTTTCAGTGGCTACGGTTACAGGGTTGTTGCAGGGCACACTCGACAATGTTCAGGGTTCCCAATCGTCCCGCAGAACAAGGGGTCCCATGGATTCCTTCGCTTACAGCATAGAGGGTCTTAGAGGCGGGATAGAGAGGGAGCCTGGGAGCCCTGATGTTCAGGGGAAATAACTCTTGCTGGTCGAATTTTTCATCAACAAATTCATTTTAAATTTGTTTGCATTTTAACATATATTATATACTATTACTAATATAGTTTCATAAAAATGAGGAATACTCCAAATAGGGTAAGGGATAGGAACATGTTTGAGTCAATGTTAATATTATCTTATAATAAAAAGACAAGTGTATGTGTGTGTGTGTCACTGTGTGTGTGTGTGTGTGTGTGTGTGTGTGAAACACAAAACGGGCCTTATAACTCCGCCGTTTTTCGACCGAATCGCTTCAAATTTGCTATGAGCCCTAATGGGGCGGTGGCAACGGCAACCGAGGCGGCCGTGTCATTTGCGCGGTTTGGCAAATGCGCGAAACGCGTATCCACCGGCCTCTCGGCGCCCATATCTCCGGTGTTTCTAGACGGATTGCCTTCGAATTTGGAAGGTAGATGACCGGGGACGGTGACTATCGATGTGCGAATCGATTCATAAACGCGCGCGAAATAAGCCGCTTCACCTTTTCACAAATAACTCCGCCGTTTCTTAACCGAATCGCCTCAAATTTGCTGTCAGGCTTGCTGTGGCCGGGACAAAGCATGGCGGCAAATTTGAAGAGAATCGGGAGAGCGCGTCACTCTCAGAGCAGAGCGTTACTATTACTAGGGAGAGCGTGTCACACTCAGAGCAGCACCAACGGGAAACGGGGCCTTATAACTCCGCCGTTTCTTAACCGAAAAGCTTCAAATTTGCTGTACTCAGCGTTACCAGTACTTGGCGTTACCGTTACTAGGCGTTACCGGTACCCGGCGTTGTGCTATTACTAATAGTTTTTCAAGACACTAGCACACAATTTTTGCAGTCCGTGATTAAGCCATGTAACCACAGCCCAGAGAATGTGAGTTACGGACCCGTAACCCTAGCCTCTGCCAATATTAATTTTGCAATATTATCCAGGGCTGCTGAAGTAAGGGGTACGCTCACCCCATGTTTAGTTTTAAGGGGTATTTTTTCACACCAAGTTTAAAGGGTCAATACCCTACTTCCTACGTAAGTAAACGGCAGGACCTTGTAGCCTGTAGGTGTTCTCAAATACACGAAAATGCACAGAGAGAGAGAGAGAGAGAGAGAGAGAGAGAGAGAGAGAGAGAGAGAGAGAGAGATATTAAAATAAGAGCTTGATCGTTTTGTTTTTAAAACTTCTTTAAAAATCTATTATACACATAGTGACATACATATGTATATGTTGACATTAAATTATATACTTGAATGTACTTGTGCTGTTTTAAACCATTACTGAATCTGGCCTTGGTCACACACACACACAGTGATCAGGGCTGGCCCAAACTACTAGCCTGGTAGCCATTGGCTAGTAGAAAAATCTGTGGGCGAGTAGATTTCAAGTCACTAGCCCAATGGGCGACTGAAATTGAAAATGTCATTACTCAACTGCATCCATGGCCCAGTGTTTTTTTACCACTAATTCTCCCCAGAAAGAAACGAAAGGCAGCCTTCTCAGTCCCCTCCTCCCCCCCACCTCTCTCCTCATATCAATTCTCTTTATTTCTTTCTCTCACTCTTTTAAATTATCTTTCTCTTCCTTCCCTTCCCTCTTCCCTGTGTGTGTGCGTCAATGTGTGTGTGTGTGTGTGTGTGTGCACGAGCGTGCACGTGTGTGTATCTCTTTGATCTTCTTCATCTCTATGTCCCAGCTCGCCCACTACGTTCGTCTTGATTCTCGTCTCCTTTCCCTTCCCTCCATCCGTCTCAAATCGGCTGGCCAACGTTCTTTTTCTTAAGCACCATCTCTGTGGAATTCTCTGCCTTCTCCTCTCCGACACTCCAACTCAGTGTCCTCATTCAAAACCTCTCTTAAAACCCATCTTTTTCCTGCTGCACCCTAAATATTTGATCAGTTGTCTATCGTTGTGTGCACGTGAGGGAAGATTGAATAAGAGGTTTGTGCTGTGTTTTGTGGTGTGCGAGTGTGTGTGTGTGTGTGTGTGTGTGAGCATGCATGTGTGCATACATGTGTACTTTGGTTTTGTGGGTTGTGTATGCACGCATGTGTGTGTCTGTGTGCGTGTCTGTGTGTGTGTGTGTCTGCGTGCGTACGTTGTGTGTGAGGGTGTTTACAAGTGTATGTGTGTTGGTGTATGTGGTCAGTCCGTGCGGCTCGGTTGCTGTGGCTTACCGAATGGGGTATGAACGAGTTGGCGTCCATAAATGTGTGTGTGTGTGTGTGCGCGCGTGCGCACGCATGTGTGTGTGTGTTAGAGAGAGAGTTGCTTGGGTACAGGGGATTTTTTCCTCTCATTCTGCACTAGGCCTTAACGGTCTGAACGTGGAGTCTTTCGGATGAGACGATAAACCGAGGTCCCATGTGCCCATGCACTTAGCATACGTTAAACCCAGTGGCAATGAAAAAGTTGTCATTTTGTCAAAAATTTACCCCCCCCCCCCCTAATTTTACGCGTTGGACTGTAGAGGGGAAGTATTGTTTTTATTTTGATCTTGATGGTTTTTTGCTCCTTCTGTTGCCTACTTTTTTGCTCCTTTTGCTATGTTTGATGTTTGCTGTTGAATTGTTTGTCTGTGTTGATAAAGGCGCATTCGCCGAAATATCCAGTAGTTTTGTTTTGTCTCTTGTGAATAAAATAACGTCACTTTGCACTTGTGTAGTTGTTTGTTTGTTGTATGTTCCAGTGACGTTGCAGTCTGTTTCATTTTTTCTTTTCTTCTTAACTTAACCAGTTAGCATGACGTCTAGCATACAGCTTGATAAGCATAGTCTCTGGCTCCTACTCCTAGGCTGTGTCACTGTCAGGCTGTCTTATAAATATAATTTATATTTAATTGAGAACAATGCTCTTTGTAGCATTTGTCTTAATTATTTTTTAAGCTGTTATTGTGTTAAGTGCCCCTGAAGTGACTGAGTTAAAAGTTCCGAGTATGACCCACCGATTGTGCAATCCTTCAGTGATCTTTGTTTGAATCTTTGATCATTTTGATGATCAATTGATCAATCGAAAGTACTTTCTACTCGTCTAATAAATTGAATGAAAACACATTACCCAGCACGAGGCGACATATCTCTGATGGAAGAAAATACCGTCCAGGAGTATCTGTCTGCATGGCAGAAGGCCACTAATCCCCAGCAGCTTGTAAAGTCGGTTCGAGATTTTGTTTTTATCTCACGTCGTGAGCCCTCGCATCACATAATATTTCACTGAAAAGTTGAATGGCGGCAAAAGCGACTACTTTACGGTAGTCGAAAATGTAGTTTAGAAGTCCTAAATCTATAACTTGAAATATTATATTTTTGAAAAAGCAGTTTCATGCTGATACATGCTACAAAACATTGTCTGGATTTTTTACTTTTTCAAAGAAAATCTTCAAAACCAAAATAAAAATTTATTGTCGCGTTATCATAAAAGATTATGCACACAGCAGCCATTACCAAAGCGTGCAGGGCCCAAACCTCTTGCCTGCTCCAAATAACTAGTTTTTGATCTTTGCGTATTTCTTCGTCGGTCTGTCTGTCTGTAAAGGCATTCTTTAAAATACACTCATATTTTGTCCATCCAGTGGAGTTTTATAATATCCAGAAAGTGATGCATATTTTATTGGTTTCATAAAAACAACAATATTTCCATTCTACTGTTTATATAATAAAAACACAATGTTCTTAATAGGGGAGGTCACTCCAATGTAAAGGCCAAAGGGCAACACAGTGCGAAATGCTTTTTCTTCTATTTTCGTTTTCATTGTTGATTCAGTAACATGCCCAGTTTCCAGACACCTGATAGACACGGCTATTCAGTACAGTTCTCGCCCTTCTTCCCACAGAGACTAGCTTGTGCTGCGTGCCAGTATTATGGAATTGCTGGTATACTTTTAGTGTACTAACTAACTTTACAAGTCAAGTGTGTGTTTCTGAAAACTTAGAGATTGTGCATAATATGCACTTGCACAATCTCTAAGTGCATATATATATATTTAAATCACCCCTTAGATCTCAAGCCATTACCATGTATGAGATTTACCCTTTAAAATCTGAAGTAGGGGGGTGAGATGATGCATCTCACATGTATGCATACATATCTTCTTCTTTCAATTGAGCATCCCACTTCAACATTTTGAAGATTTTGACAAGGACATATTTGTGTGTATGTCACATACATTGGAGAACTGATTGTCTGATAATTCAAAAACGGATTTAACCCCAAAGCACTGGATAACTCACAATAATCTTTGGGTCCCAGTAAATTAATCTCTATGTTGAAAAGTCTTTTTAACTCAAAGTATTGGCTGTCTCAAAATAAAATGTCAGTCCCTTCAATTTTGAGTTAAATGATTTTTTTGGCACTATGACTATGTCTGCATCAGTGCATGAGTATTTCTGTGTGTATACTGTATGTGTATGTGCATGCATGTGTGTGTTGTGTGGACATGTGTGTGTGTGTGTACAGGTGCACAAGAGAAATGGGTGGAGTTTTAGTTTGTCGCAAGTTTTTGTTTTGACCCTTTAAATGGATGCTCCTGCTTTCAGGATGTCCTGAAGTTCAGGATTGTTTTTATTGCCTGGAGCCGGCGTTGCCGGATTATGGAAATTTGAGGACACATTTTGCTGGTTATAGAGGTCATGAAGTTTCACCAGAAGTGAAAGTGCAATTAGAGACTGTCAATTACATCGGAACCCCCAGGAGGGGCACTGTCCCTGCATTCTGCCGGGGCCAGGGCGGCCCCTGGACCCTGCCTTTCAGGATTATTGAAATTTCTCAATAGCACCCATGCAAAATTTTAAACAGAAGGTGAAAATACTCTTTAAAACTGTAAGCAAGGGGTCAGCGTACCCCTTAAAAGAAGAACAAATAAGAAACCATATGTGTGTGTATGTGTCCATATTATTATTATTCTGCAATCTTTCTTCCCAAGGACCATCCGTGAATGAAACGCCCTTCCACCAGAGGCAGTAACATCAGCCTCGGTGGAAGGCTTCAAGTCCCGCATCTTCAGGAGCAATGCCCCTCCCCCTTCCACCACCATCCCCCAACCCCCTCTATCCTCCCCTACTACCCCACCCTATCCTGCCTTTCACCCCTCCCTCTCCCCTGACCCCCATTTCCACCTAATTCCATTGTATCCCGACCATATACAGGTCAATCATCCGGGCGGCAAAGACACCATCAGCTTTTTTTGCCTGACTGAAGTCCCCCAGTTCCAACGACAGAACCATCAAAATGATGACAGTGGTTGTTAAATGAAAGAAGAAGAAGTCTGTCTGTCTGTCTATCATCTTTCATTCAGCATCCGCTGTCATCGTGTTTGAAATTTTTGATGCTATGTACTTGGGAGAGAGGGGGGGGGGGGGGGTGAATCCAAACAGGTGCAAATTTCTTGCTGCCCAGGATGATCAACATCCCCTTCCCCTAGATACATACATGTATCTGTCCCTCTCATTTCCCCCTCACATTGCTCAACCTCAAGTCACTATAATGTCTACTGATATGGCGTGACTTCTTCTTCTTCTTCTGCGTTCCCAGGCCATATGGCCATAATGGCTAAGGTACGTTGTTGTCCGGTTTTCAATTTTCACTGGTCTCCCCGCTGCGTACAGCCGACACATTCCGATTTCAGAGGAGCTCAAAGGAGACAAATTATTTGGAAGATTTTTTTTTTTTTAAGGCAGGAGAATGGGCCAATAAGTCAGAAAGATAGTAGATAATAGAAAGCAAAGGGAAAAGGCAGAGTCAAAGAGTGGCAGATTAGAGGAAGTTGCAAGCACAGAACTTCCAGAAGGTGGGGGAACTATTTTTTATGAAAGACCCCTTGGTATCCCCACGGGGAATGGCGTGACTAAACATGGAAGACTTGAACTTGGTTGAAGATATTGAATGGGTGGGATGGAGAGACGAGAGTTGGAGGGCTAGGACAGAGGGAGTTGAGGTAGAAGGACCGGGGAGGGGCAGGGGCTCAGGCTTGTGTCCAGGATTTGAAATCCTCTGGGACAACGAGGCAGATGAAATCGGGGGAAAATGAAGGCTTCCTGTACCATATCGTCGGTGAGATTAAAAAAACTTGTATCTCAATTTTTGTAGTTTTGAGAATTATTAAAATTAAAAAAACTGTTTTAAAAATTAACTGTGTTTACCACAATTGATTAACTTTGATGAATATGTTATTCAAGACATTGCGTGTTTAGTCCTGCGTTTTGTTAAAACGACTTTTTTTTTTAGTACTTGAAAAGAACGAAGATACGAGTTTAACTAGATCTGAATATTGGACTTACAGTTTTTCTTCCATTTACACAACTTCATTTACCCCAGATAGAAAGTCGTTAGAGATACGAGCTTTTGTTGGAAGGTGGCGGCAAAAATTAGAAAGCTGACTAAATATCTAACTCAAAAATCCCCAAAATCAAGATACAATTTTTTTAAATTTCACCAACGATATGTTACGGTCTATTGTATGAGGCACACCTGATTATAAGGCACACACCCCAAATGTTGCACAACATTCTGATTTTGTTATTATAGTTTCTTACTATTTTACTAGTCACATTATAAGGAACAAACTCCCTCTGTCTCTCAGACATTCCAACTCCCTGTCAGTTTTCAAAACCAACCTGAAAACCCATCTATTCTCTGAACACTACTGTCCACCATGATCGGATTGTGAGAATGAAAGCGTGTGCGGATGAGGAATGGCATGGGAAAGGTGGGAGACAGAAAGTGTGTGTGTGCATGCACGCGCTGGCATGTGCTTATGCATGTGTGTGGGGATGTGTGTGTGTGTGTTTGTGTCTGTGTGTATGTATGTATGTACGAACGTACGTACGTATGTATGTATGTATGTATGTACTGTATGTATGTGTGCATGCGCATGTAAATGATATGCTGTGTTCGTCAGTGTGTGTGCTTGTGTGCGTGCGAGCATGGGTATTGATGTGATTTGGTTAAATGTATTTTTTGTAAAGCGCCATGAGCAGCTAGCCTGGAATGTGCGCTATATAAGTTTTCTTTATTATTATTATTATTATTATTATTGTTATAAGGGGTAAGGATCTCAGTCAGGGGAAGAAATAAAGCTCCTTATAGTGCATAAAATATGGTAATGGGTTTTGCAGGCAATCTTTTTTTTCTCCTGAGGGTGCCAGAATGATCAATTAAATGACCGTGGGCCCCAAACAGAAGTCAAGTCAAGTCAAAATCATCTTTATTGAGGGTTAAAGAATAAGCTAACAAAGCTTTTTTTCTTCCTGCCCTCATAAAAAAAATACACAATGTAGAAGAAGAAGCAAGTAGGCTGCGGACTGCAGCGTGGGCCTGACTCATCTGTGTGGAAGGTGGTTGAGGGACTGGCCTGCGTGGCGTGTTGATGGCCACCTCTTCATGGTGGAATTTGAAGAAGGTGGCCAATCCGAGTCTTCCAGATGAGACAATAAACCGAGGTCCTGTGTGCCCGTGCACTTAGCACACGTTAATCCCAGTGGCAACGAAAAAGTTGCCATTTGGTCAAAATTTACCCACCCCACCCCCATCAGTCACACAAGAGATCTACATGCAAAAAAAAAGAAAAAAAAGTGGATGGCGCGCCTCTGGCTGCGACGCGCTCTCCAAGTGGGAGCAACCCGAATTTCACAGAGACTTCTCTGTGACTATAAAGTACCTAATACCTAATACTTAACCTTGTCCTTGCTGATCTTCTCCTGTCTTTGAGTGGAGGCTACTGCAGTTGGGTCAACATGTTGTCCACACTAGATGTTTGTCGGTGACGATTAGCAACCAAGCGAGCCGCAAGGCATTCATACCCTCTCAATCTTGCCCGATAACTTTGCCTGTGCGAGGGATACGGACAGAAGCGGCGAATTCCAGCATGGAGCGAACCAAGGCTTTGTACCGTAGGTGGTTTCCTTGACGGCAATGGAGTCTACCTTCAGGTTTAGTCAGTCTGTCTGCCTTACACAGGAGTGTCCACATATAACCCATGACAACGCTAACTCAACGATGGAAAGAAGCAAAACACAGCGTCCATTAGGCTCCCCCCTGTCAATGAATTATCATTCCCTATGGGATTATTTGTTTTTCCCTACAGGTTTAGTTGTGCTACTGCTTGTGTGACTGTGTGTCTGCAAATAAGCATGATACTGCATGCATGTATCAGTATGTAACATTCTATCTTGCATGATACTACGTGCATGTATCAGTATGTAACATTCTATCTAATTCTATCTTGTTCTGATTGAATATTAACAGATATCTGACTGCAGTAATTGTAATGTGTGGAGATACTATTATCATGTGTATTGATTGTTGATGACGAGATGTATTCCAATTTTTGTTATTTGATTGATTGCTATAAGTTAATAATGGTTATCTCTCTCTAGGGGGCGGTAGCTTGTTTGTGCTGGACGTTGCCCCGGACGGAGTGAGGCCAGTGCAGGTGTTTGACTACAGCGATGGCCTGTTTGACGTTGCCTGGGCAGAAAACAACGAAAACATCTTGGTGGCCGCGGGGGGAGATGGATCCATTCAAGTCTGGGATGTCCTGCAGCCCAAGGTATGATGAATGTCTTTTTATGACATCAGGGCTCCCAATCATCCCGCAAAACAAGGGGTCCCAGGGACTCCTTCACTCTCAGCATAGAGGGTCCTAGAGGCGGGATAGAGGGTCCCAGTGGCATAGTGAATGCTAAAAAGATTTTGTCTAGTGCATCCCTGGGACCCCTGCGCATTCTTTTAGAGGGTCCTGTAGAATATGAGTGCTTCATAGACCCCCAAATGGGGGTTTCTGGGAGCCCTGAACGTCCTCCGACCTGCATGGGTGCTACTCTTTCATTTTTACACTGATTTCAGTATTTTTTATTTTGCCAGAAACTGAACTTCAGGTGGTTTTTTAATTCATCACACACCAAAATGACCACAAGCGATTCCGGGCATTCTGAACTTAGTTGTTCTATCTTCGAAGTTTACAAAGGCAATGTAATCATTTTACAAGGCTTATCAGACTCAAACTGTCTATCATTTTAACTGTCTGTCTATCTCGTTATCTCTCTCTCTTAACTTGCCCCCCTGAATCGTCCAACTGGGCTCTGCCCCTGTACCCTGCCGGGGCCATGGGTCCCAGCAGGGGCCTTTCATTGTTTTTCATTTGGGGGGAGTCACACCCATGGACCTGGGACAGGTACATGTGGGACATTAAATGTGAAGATAGTGGAATGATCCTGGAGGTACTGCAATACCAGGGAAGTCCCGATGTTTTGAATTATCAAGATAATGTGTGTAATACGCATTGTCAGCCCGAGGTGTGCACTGAAGAGCGGGTTGCATTCTGTACAGTATTATTAGTTCTCAGTCATGGTGAAAGTAATGGGCTGTTTAGGTGGAGTTGTCATCCTTAGCCCTTGACACCGGGTGGCATTCTGTACAGTATTATTAGTTCTCAGTCATGGTGAAAGTAATGGGCTGTTTAGGTGGAGTTGTCATCCTTAGCCCTTGACACCGGGTGGCATTCTGTACAGTATTATTAGTTCTCAGTCATGGTGAAAGTAATGGGCTGTTTAGGTGGAGTTGTCATCCTTAGCCCTTGACACCGGGTGGCATTCTGTACAGTATTATTAGTTCTCAGTCATGGTGAAAGTAATGGGCTGTTTAGGTGGAGTTGTCATCCTTAGCCCTTGACACCGGGTGGCATTCTGTACAGTATTATTAGTTCTCAGTCATGGTGAAAGTAATGGGCTGTTTAGGTGGAGTTGTCATCCTTAGCCCTTGACACCGGGTGGCATTCTATACAGTATTATTAGTTCTCAGTCATGGTGAAAGTAATGGGCTGTTTAGGTGGAGTTGTCATCCTTAGCCCTTGACACCGGGTGGCATTCTGTACAGTATTATTAGTTCTCAGTCATTATGGTGAAAGTAATGGGCTGTTTATGTGGAGTTGTCATCCTTAGCCCTTGGCACCGGGTGGCATTTCATTTCTTTTAAAGTTTGTTTCCTAGCAACACAAACTTCTCTCTCGCTCAGTTTCTGTCTGCATCGCTCTTTCTCGCTCACGCGCGGTAAATTTTACCTCTTATTTGTTAAAGGACAGTAACGTAATCCTGGAGAGTGATCTGTTCAGCCGCTAATATTGTAGAAAGGCAAAATTGTACTCAGCGACAACAAAAGTGTAGATTAAGCAAAGACAAGTCAGTTTATAATATTCCTTGCTTGTTTTTAACCCTTTCGCCGCCAGCCATTTTTTAGCCTAAATTTTCCATTAAACTTGCATGGGTAGAGAAAAGATTTTGTCTGCAATACTGGGAATTCCTCTGTGACACGTTTAAAACAAGGCCTATCCTTACCTCTTTAACCCTTTCGCCGCCAGCCATTTTTTTTAGCCAAAAAATACCATTAAACTTACCTAGACAAAATAATATCTGCAATATTGGGAATTCTTCTGTGACATGTATAACATTAGGCCTACCCTTGCCTCTCAAAATTAAAAAAATAGGGTCTTCAGATAACAGGCCCTGACTTGATGCTTTTTAGTGACATTGGTGTTAAGCCATTGTGGTGCAAAAATGCGACATTGGCGGCAAAAGGGTTAAATTAAGATTTCAATTATGTATGCAAATGGATCTTGAAAATCATAAAATTCAACCCTTTTTTCTTCTTCTTTTTGGGGTGTGTGTCCACTATGTTACAGGTACGGCAATATAGTTTGTGTGTTTTACAGTTTACAGAACCCTTTTTCACACATACTTGGGGTGTTTGCATACATGTTGTTTTATTGTTCAAAGTATTAACCAAAACAACTTTTTGTAAACTCTTCTTGCTTTGCTGATTCTTAAGCTTGAGGTGAGTGGCATTCACTCGTAAATTCGTCTTTTGAAATTTGCTTTAGTCAATTATTGCTTTTAAGGCATGTCAATTGTTTTTCAATTCATGTCACTTGTACTGTTTGTTTGTCTGCAGGGTCCTTTGAAAATTCTCAAAGAACACAGCAAAGAGGTTAAGTACATTTTAAATTATGGTGTCTGTGGTGTGTATGTGTGTGTGTGTGTGTGTGTGTGTGTGTGTGTGTATGTGTGTTTATCTGTGTGTGTGTGTGTGTGTGTGTGTGTGTGTGTGTGTGTGTGTGTGTGTGTGTGTGTGTGTGTGTGTGTGTGCTTTTTTGGAGGGGAGTGTTGTTACTGAAGTATGTGTAATTGTAAATAAGCAGCAGCTTGTAGTTTGGAAGGTTTTTTTTTCAATGTTCATGAAATA
>JAGGCT020001074.1:20000-25000 GCA_017654935.2 Phymorhynchus buccinoides | reverse complement strand
TGTTAAAGTAGGTTAAGATTTGGTAAAAAAAACGAGTTTATAACTATTGAGGTTTCATAGTTATATTAAAAGTTGCTATTAAAATCTGGTTTGTTTTATGTATATTTTGGTCTGTTACATGACCATATGTGATTTAATTATTTAAATAGATGAAATCTAGTCCAAATCCATTATTTTATATGAAGTTTTTATGAGTGGGGGGACATACCGCCAGAGGCCTCCATTGTTATAAGTAATTTTATATGTTCCATCTGATCCCAGGGGGGGGTAGCAACAAAGACTCTCCCGCCCCTGATGTCATGATGGAATAAAGCAAAAAGTAGTTCTAAAAGTATTTTTATTTGGACTCTGGAACTTGTTTCTAAAAGAGGAAAAGTTGTT
Source organism: Phymorhynchus buccinoides (assembly GCA_017654935.2). NCBI lineage: Eukaryota > Metazoa > Mollusca > Gastropoda > Neogastropoda > Raphitomidae > Phymorhynchus > Phymorhynchus buccinoides. Next base: position 24,619 of record JAGGCT020001074.1, on the reverse strand, counting down.
TTCTTGGAGGAGGCTTGCAAGCACTGCACATTGTTCTCTTCTTTTTTTCCCCTTCTTGTTTTCTGGTTTTTTTTGTATTGTTCAACTTTCATATACAGCACTTATTTCCGTTCTTGTGCGACTTTGATACAATTATTCTAATCTTCCCGTCTTGTGGGTAGGGGTGTTATGATAAATAAGTACCTGTCATTAAATATCTACCTCTCGCATGAGAACTGTACCCATCTAACCCTAACCCTATCCCTAACCCTAACACTAACCCTAACCCTATCCCTAACCACGGAAAGAACCAAAAAATAGAGCAGGAGGGTGTAAATCTACATATTTGCCGATAAATCGATGTACAAGTCCATAAATCCATAATCCGTAAAATTCACAATGGCGGACAAACAAACGATTCTGATTGGCTACGTTAGGACTACTTCTAATGCGCATGCGCAGAGGTAAATATTTCATAGGACTACTTACTCATTATGACAGGGGTACATTTTTTTCTTTCAGCTGCTTGTCCGTGTTGATGACAAAAGAATGTAAATGAAGGGAGACTACTAAATCGACAGTGTTGCAGTTGAACTCTTTTCTTTAAGATGAGGTTCACTCCCTTGTTCTATTAACAAGTCTTGTTTGTCGTTCTGGAAAGCAACAAGGTTTAACTGGAAGACATTTGGTTTTAAATAGTATTTTTCTGGAATGTACATTTGATGAAAGGATTTGTATTGTTCGCAAACAAGAATGAAGTGAAGATCAGTTCAGTTTCTTCAACACCTGGACACACCATATCATATATATGTCACAGTAGAAATCGGAATCCAGTATGATTCGGAATCCTACTAGGGGAAGACGGGGTAAAAAGCGCATGGGCGGGTAAGAAGCCCACCCCAATTATCTCATGAAATAAAGAAAATTTCAGTAAAATTTGCCCATGAGACGAATGCTAGACATGAACGCTCGTCTCATGGGCAAAATGAGACTGAAATTTGCTTCATTTCATGAGATAATTGGGGTGGGCTTCTTACCCGCCCATGCGCTTTTTACCCCGTCTTCCCCTAGTACAAATCGGAATTCCGGTTTCTACTAGTACAAATCGGAATTCTAATTTCTACTGGCTTTTTTCTAGTACAAATCGGAATTCCGATTTCTACTAGTACAAATCGGAATTCCGATTTCTACTAACAGCCAGTACAAATCGGAATCCAGTACGATTCGGAATCCTACTAGTACAAATCAGAATTCCGATTTCTACTGGCTTTTTTCCAGTACAAATCGGAATTCCGATTTATAATAACAGCTAGTAGGAAATGGAATTCAGTACAAATTAGAATCTACATATTTTAGCAATTGTAAAAGAAGGGGGAAAAAAAGAAAGACAGGGCATAATATTGATAAGAGCAGTGATCACTGAGTACAAGCCTAAATCAAGTGTGCAGCTCCGCTGCGACAAATCAGTTGTTCAGTCAATTGGTGTTTCAATTTTGACAGAGAGGCCTCTGCCAGTGGCAGTATTTACAACTAAATTCAACGAAGCAAAGGTGGAGGATCAGAAAAATAAATTGTAGGCCTATTCCCTTTTGGACGAAATGCTTGTCAGTAGTGAGTGCTCCCCGTGGGGATACCAGGGGGTCTTTTGCATAAATAGTTCCCCACCTTCTGGAAGTTCTGTGCGTGTAACTTCCTCTAATCTGTCACTCTCTTTGACTTTGCCTTTTCCCTTTGCTAACTGTTATCCACTTATCTTTCTGCCTTACCCGTCCATTCTCCTGCCTTTTTTCACGAAACACTTTCAAAAACATTTCCTCCAGCCGAAGTCGGACTTGCTGGGCTAACTATCTTAGTACTACTATTTCTTAGTTAGGCGCATAGCGGCAGCATGACGCCTCTGCGCTCATAATCGACAGGAAACTGTCTGAGCGATCGAAGAAGAAGAAGAAGTAGTGAGTGGGAGAGATAAAAAAAAAAACGGAAGGTGTTGGGGGGTGGCATGGAGATCAGAGAGAAAGAGAGAGACAGAGAGGGAAGGTAGGGAGGGGGCATAACAATAAATGTTATTAGTGTGTGTGTTTGCGCAATAACGTAGCTCATGAACTTTGATTTCCCTTGCAATTTTTTCTTTTCTTATAATATTGTAATATTGTTTCAAATGTTGTGGTTATGAACAGGGCTTTGCTTAAATAATATTATTTTATTTTATTTATATTTGATTTGATTGTAGTGAGTCTTATGTGTATAATGTTAGCTTATTTGTGTTTTATTGTCTATGTAAAGCGCTTTGAGCTCCCTGCAAAGGGAGTAAAGCGCTATGTAAATGTTCAGTATTATTATTATTTGATCTATAGGAGAGACAGTCATGAATATCAAAACTAGTAATACAACAGCAACAAACAAAAGAAAAATACAAACAGTAAATCAGAGAGAGAGCTTTAGACAATTCGACATTTGTATTGTCATTACCAAAACAACTGTCTGATGACAAGGGCGATGGCAAAATATATCAACGTCATAACAAATAACAAATAGAAAGCACACCAAAATCATCATGCAACAAAAAGAAAGAAATAACACCACGTGACAAGTCCGAAAAAGTCGAAATCATACTCTTCTTCCGTTTACTTGGCCTACGTGTTGAACAACTTCTCTTTTCTAACAACCTTCCATACATACACGCACGCACGCACATAACGCACGCACGCACGCAAGAGAAAAAACACACACATACACACTCACTCACACACTACACACTACACACACACACACACACACACACACACACAACACACACACACACGAAATAACATCGCAAACTGAATCGCTGTCACACAGAAAATCGTAGAAATTGGTTATCAACCGTAGTTCCGTAGTTTATAGTCAAATTCCGTAGTAACTACGGAAAATCCGTTGGGATAGGCAGGTCTGCGGGCAGTGAGTGCTCTCAAAGATCAAAGTTATGCTCCTCCTTTTGTCTCTCGTCTCTTACAATTGTTGGAGAAGTGGATTCCAATTTGTACTGGATTCCGATTTCTACTGGCTGTCAGTACAAATCGGAATTCCGATTTGTACTAGTAGAAATCGGAATTCCGATTTGTACTAGAAAAAAGCCAGTAGAAATTAGAATTCCGATTTGTACTAGTAGAAATCGGAATTCTGATTTGTACTAGTAGGATTCCGAATCGTACTGGATTCCGATTTCTACTGCGACATATACATCTGTATCGTTATAAATTCGGGACTTTCCTTGAGTTGCACTGCCTCCGGGCATTGCCTCCAGGATCGTTCCCACCATCTTTGTATCTGCTAATGTCCCACATGTGTCTGCTTCAGACCGGAGGACGTTAAACGGATTTTCATTCACATTCAACACCTGGACAAAATGGACAATTGTTATTTCGATGAAGTGAATATCTGTAAAGGTGAGGTCTTAACGATGATACTCCTATTGTCTTATTCTTGTCAAATATTTTCGTAGAATAGATGTGCCACCCCCCCCCCCCTCCCTGCATTTCTCGGTTGATTCCATTTTTTCGTTTTTGCCTTTGTTACCAAACATAAAGCTGTTATTTATTAACCTTTTCAGCTAATTATACTTTTGGGAATACTAACCCTAACCCTAACCCTACACGCAGCCTACAGTCGAAAATACATGGTGGATTATATATTGCAGCCTACAGTCGAAAACTTACAGTGCAGTCTACAGTCGAATATACCATGGAGCCTACAGTCGAATGTACAGTCGACTGTAGGCTGCATTGTATATTCGACTGTAAATATCTGTCAATTCGACTGTAGGCTGCATTGTAGATTCGACTGTAGGCTGCATGGTATATTCGACTGTAGGCTGCATTGTAGATTCGACTGTAGGCTGCATTGTATATTCGACTGTAGGCCGCATTGTAGATTCGACTGTAGGCTGCATGGTATATTCGACTGTAGGCTGCATTGTAGATTCGACTGTAGGCTGCATTGTAGATTCGACTGTAGGCTGCATTGTGGATTCGACTGTATGCTGCATGGTATATTCGACTGTAGGCTGCATTGTAGATTCGACTGTAGGCTGCATTGTAGATTCGACTGTAGGCTGCATTGTAGATTCGACTGTAGGCTGCATTGTACGTAGATTCGACTGTAGGCTGCATTGTAGATTCGACTGTAGGCTGCATTGTAGATTCGACTGTAGGCTGCATTGTAGATTCGACTGTAGGCTGCATTGTACGTATTCGACTGTAGGCTGCATTGTAGATTCGACTGTAGGCTGCATTCGACTGTAGGCTGCATTGTAGATTCGACTGTAGGCTGCATTGTAGATTCGACTGTAGGCTGCATTGTAGATTCGACTGTAGGCTGCATTGTAGATTCGACTGTAGGCTGCATTGTAGATTCAACTGTAGGCTGCATTGTATATTCGACTGTAGGCTGCACCGTATATTCGAATGAATTCCTCCCAGTAGAGGCCCCTGTGACATCATCCCTCCAGGCTGTGGCAGCCCCACCATGTGTCCAGCGTCTTCGTCAGGGTGTGCTTCCGGGGTCCGGAAGAATGAAGGGCTGAAACAACATCCCCAACAGATGTCGCAGGGATAACTGAGTCTCCCGCCATAAGATGCAGGCACAGCAGAGGAGTAGAAGAG
>JAGGCT020001074.1:7500-17500 GCA_017654935.2 Phymorhynchus buccinoides | reverse complement strand
ACAGATAACATTAGTAGCCCACTTAGATAAAAGAACCATCATTTTACTCTCTTGGTTCTCAAAGTCGATTCTGTAGGCCGAACAAGGTCCAAGACAAGATGAAGATGAATCAAAATGCAAACTGATGCATTGAAATTAGGAGAGAAAAAAATCATCAAAATAGATAACTCTATTGGGAAGAACGAAATACGCATTCATGAAAATCTGTTTGTTTTTTCTTCTTCTTGTTCAGCGTTCAACTGGCTACGCATTAAAACCTCAGACCAAGTGCTCCCGCAAACGTGGATGTCCGGCGAGTCACCCGCTGTTCCCCAGAGTTTGGTTCTGAGGTCCGTCCCTCCAGGCCAGGTCTGTTGCCGCATCACCCCATAGAGAGGGCGGTCCTGGAGAACATGGGAAGGGGTCTGGTCAGCTTGTCAAATCTCTTTATGACCGTAACCACTTTACCAATCACAACATTCAGACTCATTTAGGAAAATTTAGGCATAGGCTAACTGTTTTTGAGCCGACTCCAAAGTGTTGTCGGCGAGAAGGGCTTTGAAAACACTGGGAGGCAAACTCGCATGGCATTAGCCCCCCCCCCCCCCCCCCCCCCCCCCCACACACACACACACACACACACACACACACACACACACACACACACACACTCATGTTTACTGTTCTCAATATCAAAGTCTGCTTCTTTCAGTGTTTTTTTAAATTTTAAATCCAATGCAGAATTCTGAAGAGTGAGGGTGTGTGTGTGTAAACTACAAGCGGTGCTTAAAGTACAAGACAGCCCGTTAGGATTGGGAGGTTTCTCTGCAGAGCGCTTCAAAGCATCATGCTTAGGCAAAGCGAACAGATTCACGATCACTTTCACGAGCTTGTTCAAACTCGTAGGCCTACCTACTATTAGAAAGTACACTGCAGGGGGGTCCAATCTTTTTTGTGGTCATGTACCCACATCAAACTGGCTGTGCCTTACAGCACACAAGCTGATAAAAAAAAAGGATACGAAAATAAAATAAAAGGGAAAAAGACACGCAAGCCTTGCAAAACGAAAACAAAAAGGCCTTATCCAAATGTTTTTGCTGGTGGTTGAGTCAAGCTTGGGGGAACTGGCTGTGAATAGAACCGAAGACCTTACGCGTGATCAGAATATGAAAGCTTTGCTAAAACGACACTGCTGTTAAAGGCATAACAACCGATCCCAAGAATCGGGTCTACGCTGCTGTTAATTAAAGGTATAACAACCGATCCCAAGAATCGGGTCTGGCTCGTCAGAAACGCGCTGCCCACTGCTGCCTGGCATAACAGGGGAACAAAGAAGGGCTAAAGTGTTGCTGAGGCGAGCAGCGATTCAAATGAGGGCGCGCTGATGATGAAATTCTGCTTAACAGACACATATGGAACATAAGTCGATACGATAAAGATGGTGGGAACGATCCTGGAGGCAATGCCCAGAGGCAGTGCAACACAAGGAAAGTTCCGAATTTTTAACAATACAGATGTGCCTATATAATGATGGCGCGAGCGTATGCGGCTTTAAGTAATGCATTATTTGTTACATAAGAAGCTAAGGTCACGACAGAGCTGTGGGTGCTGAGAACAATATCCATTCACATATTTTCTCTTCCTGATTGTTTGATTTTTTTTAGCCCCCCCAATTTCATTTTCCTTTTCCTCCTTTTCAAGACGTTCTAATTTTCTTGTCCCATTTTTGGATCATCCAGTAGCGTGAATGCGTAGGCCTATTTTCATGCTGCTCATTCCCATTCTCCAATCAGAGCCACATCTGGGTATGTCAGGGGCGAGTTTCTCTAGACAACGGTCGCCGCGCGCATAACTGTTACGCCCGCGAAAAGGGGTCTAAGAAACGCTTTAGAAAACGTTTGCGGAAGAATATTACAAACTCTTGTCGGATTGGTAAAAAAAAAAAAAAGTATTATTTTAACCAAACTTTAATGGACCAATCAACAACAAGAAATGTATTCACCCCATGCAAGTCACGTGATAGTTCGCCAAGAGATACTTTGGGAGTAGCCACAAAACGTTTTCGACAAACGTCGGCAAAAGAGGTGTTTCTTAGTACCGTTTTTGCCGATTTGCGCTCACGCTACCAGACCTGTTCACCCCCTACACAAATCTGGAGTAGTCTGGATAGCTGAAATGAGTAGTTTGGGTGCAAAATGTGTAGTTTTATTCATTAAACCATCAAATAATGTTCACTGAAAATGAGTAGTAATCAAGAATTAAAGAGCATTATTTTCAGGTTTGAAGAGTAGTAGAGGTCCAAATTGAGTAGAACATTACGTAACGTTAGCCCTTCTGAAACGGCCCCTGATTGCTGACTTCAAGAGCAGGGGGTAGTTTTACAAGAGCGAACGCACAATGGCTGGTACCCACGTGCCGTCATATCCGGCCACAAGGAGCGTGCCATATTATGGGAGACCGCCATCTTAGTCAGTAACTTTGTTTGAAAAATGCCAGATCGATGCTGTTTACACACAAATCTGACTAAGATGGCGACACTTCCGTTGGAAGGGTCGAGATGCGCACGCAGCTGGTGGGGAGCCATTCGGAAGAAAAAAACCCCGGTCCTAAGAAACACCTTCGTTTGCTGAATTGAATTGATTTGAACCTTGATTTTACAACGGTAAAAGTATTGGCATACAGTAGCCATTTTTCATACTTGCCGTTAACATACACAAACAAAGAGATGAAACAGAAAGCGAACTGATGCTAATAAAAATATAGTCTTAAAACACATCATCATATGAAGGTACGTTAATAAACAGATAAACACGCAAAAATGAAGCATAGTCATCCATAGTACCAAAAAAAAAAGAACTCAACAATAGAGCATATGACAACAATCTTAAAATCATTGTATGCATAGCAAACACTATTATGAACAAAGACAGATGAGAAGAAAAGAAGTTTAAACAGCAACAACAGTAAAACAAAAGCAAAAAACATAAAATTAAAATATTAAAAAAAAAAAAAAAAAAAAAAAAAAAAAAAAAAAAAAAAATTGAAAAGGTCTTATGTATTTAAAAACAAAATAGTTTCAAGACAATGCGATCAGAGAAATTCACGAAACCTGATCCTGTGCTTAAATAGATGAGTTATCAGAGGGAGAAGGCCACATCGAAGGTCATTGATAGTTTGGCGAGCGCTCTGAGAAAGAAAGAGAGACAGACAAACAAGACAAGACACTGAGAGAGAGAGAGAGAGAGAGAGAGAGAGAGAGAGAGAGAGAGAGAGAGAGAGAGAGAGAGAGAGAGAGAGAGAGAGAGAGAGAGAGAGAGAGAGAGAGAGAGAGAGAGAGAGAGAGAGAGAGAGAGAGATAGCGAACAAAACGAACGAAATTTTGTTTATTCAGGGTTATAAGATAAGCAAACATTGCTTTTTTACACTCAGCCCTGAGGCAAAACAAAGGTTAACAAAAAATATACAAACAAATGAGAGAGAGAGAGAGAGAGAGAGAGAGACAGAGACAGAGACAGAGAGACAGAGACTGAGTGCGTGCATAACTCTACCGATTTCAGTGCTCCATATTCCTGTTTCCAATATACTTTTGATCCTATTCATAAGGAAAACTAGGCTCGAGTTTCCAATGCCGTCAAACGCAAGAAGTAAAGGTTAGACGAAAAACAGTTATTATTAGGGGAGACAAAAGAGGCCCGGTGAAGATAGATAAGGGGTGAGGGAGGGAAGGAGATAAGGAATGGAGAGGTGTGAAATGAAGAGGAACGGTGATCATTTGGGACCTTTCTGTGCGTCTGTTTTTCTTTCTGTCTTTTCTTTCTCCTTTCTTTCGTTCTCTTTCTCCTTTCTTCCTTTCGTAATTTTTTTCTTCTTTTTCTTTCTTTCTTTCTTTCCTTCTTTTCTTTTTCCATTCTTTCTTTCTTTCTTTCCTTCTTTTTTTCTCTTTTCTTCTTTTCTTTTCTCCTTTCTTTCTTCATCTTTTTCTTCTTTTCGTTTCTCCTTTCTTTCTTTCTTTCTTTTCTTTCTCCTTCCTTTCTTTCTTCTTTTGTTTTCTTTCTTTCTTTCTTCTTTTTCTTTCTTTCTTTCCTTCTTTTCTTTCTCTCCTCCTTTTCTTTCTCCTTCCTTTCTTTCTTCTTTTTCTTTCTTTCTTTCTTTCTTTCTTTCTTTCTTTCCTTCTTTTTTTCTTTCTTTCTTTCCTTCTTTTCCTTCTTTTCTTTCTCCTTCCTTTCTTTCTTCTTTTTCTTTCTTTCTTTCTTTCTTTTATCCTTTTCTGTCTTTCTTCTTTTTCTTTCTTTCTTTCTTTCTTTCTTTCTTTCTTTCTTCTTTTCTTTCTTTCCTCCTTTCCTTTCTCATTCCTTTCTTTCCTTGTTTCTTTCTTTCTTTCTCTTTTTCTTTCTTTTTTCCCCCTTCCTTCCTTCTTTCTTTCTGTCTTTCTTTCTTTCTTTGTGAGGTTGTTTTTCTTTCCAAGCGAAAGAGATCATAATATTCACGCTGAGGTTCGAGTGGCTTCACCAAAGGGTGAAATTTCAATCCCCGGTCGCCTTTCACTCTGCCTTACCGTTCCACCCCGCCCCCTTTCCGTTAGATCCCATCCCACCCTGGAGTAGAGTTACAGTTTACAGAGGTGCGTGCCTGCGCGTGCCTGCGTGTGTATGTGCGTGTGTGTGTGTGTGCGTGTGACTCTGTATGTGTGCGCACGCGTCTATGCCCATTTCTATGAGAGAGAGAGAGAGAGAGAGAGAGAGAGAGAGAGAGAGAGAGAGAGAGAGAGAGAGAGAGAGAGAGAGAGAGAGAGAGAGAGAGAGAGAGAGAGAGAGAGAGAGAGAGAGAGAGAGAGAAAGGGAGTTCTCGCAACCAGATCAGAAGATCTGTGTGTTTCTCTGTGTCTGTATCTGTCCATCCACGTGTCTGTTTTTCTGCTGAAGTTATGCTCGTCACAGCCTAAACCACCGAACAAATCTTAATGGAATACTAACCCTATCCCTAACCCTAGCCCTAGCCCTACCCCCCCCCCCCCCCCCCTATAAGACGGGAAAACGCAATGAACCACGACTGTGACAAATGGCGCCGTGTACTGCAATACATAGGGGGGGGGGGGGGGGGGGGTCCTATTAGATAATGGCCTAGGGTTAGGGATAGGGTTAGTATTCCAAAAAGGTTATTAGCTAAGAAGGTTAATCAAATACATCTTTATGTTTGGTAAGATAGGCAAAACGGGAAAATGGAATTAACCGAGAAATGCAGGGGGGTGGCACATCTTGACCTTTACCGATAATTATAATTATTATCATCATGGTTTGCAGCGTTCTCAGGGGTGATGCATTAAATGATTTCAATTCACACCCGAGTTTAATTAAACACTACCGGTAATAGGTTCGTGTGAGAGAGAGAACACTGAACACTGAAATGTTTAATGCATATTGGCCATGGGCCACAATACATGTTAGGGGAAGGGGAAGCGGATCGGCTACAGGAATCATATGATCAAAGTAATGAGAGAGAGAGAGAGAGAGAGAGAGAGAGAGAGAGAGAGAGAGAGAGAGAGAGAGAGAGAGAGAGAGAGAGAGAGAGAGAGAGAGAGAGAGAGAGAGAGAGAGAGAGAGAGAGAGAGATGTATTTGTTTCTAATTACTTTGAGAGATAATGGGCCAATTTTAATCAAATCAATATTTGCCATTTATCACTTTCTTTTTATATGGAATTTAGTAAATAGGCTTACGATTGAGGTCATTATTTGTCAAATGCAAGGGGAAATGTTGAAATAACAATTTTGCTAGACCCCCCCCCCCCCTCCCACCTCTGCCCCCACCACCACCACCACCAAACCAATAACACTTATGCCATATCACCTGGAACAATTTTGTCACATTAAGGTATGGCCTGACTATGTAGGTCAAGAAAATGACCCATTCTTCTTGATGCAATTGGCTGCCCCTAAAACATTATATTCCTACCACTTTTAATTTATAGCAAGCTTAATAAGTCTTACTTTTAGAAAGCAAAGTCCATGAAGCTGATCAATATTGTTCTTTTAAGATTGATAGTAAAGAGAGTGTGAAGCTGATCAATATTGTTCTTTTAAGATTGATAGTAAAGGGAGTGTGAAGCTGATCAATATTGTTGTTATTTTATGATTGATAGTAAAGGGAGTGTGAAGCTGATCAATATTGTTATTTTTTGATTGATAGTAAAGAGAGTGTGAAGCTGATCAATATTGTTATTTTATGATTGATAGTAAAGAGAGTGTGAAGCTGATCAATATTGTTATTTTATGATTGATAGTAAAGAGAGTGTGAAGCTGATCAATATTGTTCTTTTTTGATTGATAGTAAAGAGAGTGTGAAGCTGATCAATATTGTTGTCTTTTTTGATTGATAGTAAAGAGAGTGTGAAGCTGATCAATATTGTTGTCTTTTTTTATTGATAGTAAAGAGAGTGTGAAGCTGATCAATATTGTTGTCTTTTTTGATTGATAGTAAAGAGAGTGTGAAGCTGATCAATATTGTTCATTTATGATTGATAGTAAAGAGAGTGTGAAGCTGATCAATATTGTTGTCTTTTTTGATTGATAGTAAAGAGAGTGTGAAGCTGATCAATATTGTTGTCTTTATTTTATTGATAGTAAAGAGAGTGTGAAGCTGATCAATATTGTTGTCTTTTTTTTTATTGATAGTAAAGAGAGTGTGAAGCTGATCAGTATCGTGGTCTTTTTTTTATATTCATAGTAAAGAGAGTGTGAAGCTGATCAATATTGTTGTCTTTTTTTATATTGATAGAAAAGAGAGTGTGAAGCTGATCAATATTGTTGTCTTTTTTTGATTGATAGTAAAGAGAGTGTGAAGCTGATCAATATTGTTGTCTTTTTTGATTGATAGTAAAGAGAGTGTGAAGCTGATCAATATTGTTGTCTTTTTTGATTGATAGTAAAGAGAGTGTGAAGCTGATCAATATTGTTGTCTTTTTTGATTGATAGTAAAGAGAGTGTGAAGCTGATCAATATTGTTGTCTTTTTTGATTGATAGTAAAGAGAGTGTGAAGCTGATCAATATTGTTGTCTTTTTTGATTGATAGTAAAGAGAGTGTGAAGCTGATCAATATTGTTGTCTTTTTTGATTGATAGTAAAGAGAGTGTGAAGCTGATCAATATTGTTGTCTTTTTTGATTGATAGTAAAGAGAGTGTGAAGCTGATCAATATTGTTGTCTTTTTTGATTGATAGTAAAGAGAGTGTGAAGCTGATCAATATTGTTGTCTTTTTTGATTGATAGTAAAGAGAGTGTGAAGCTGATCAATATTGTTGTCTTTTTTGATTGATAGTAAAGAGAGTGTGAAGCTGATCAATATTGTTGTCTTTTTTCATTGATAGTAAAGAGAGTGTGAAGCTGATCAATATTGTTGTCTTTTTTGATTGATAGTAAAGAGAGTGTGAAGCTGATCAATATTGTTGTCTTTTTTGATTGATAGTAAAGAGAGTGTGTTATGCTGATCAATATTGTTGTCTGTTTTGATTGATAGTAAAGAGAGTGTGAAGCCGATCAATATTGTTGTCTTTTTTGATTGAAAGTAAAGAGAGTGTGAAGCTGATCAATATTGTTGTCTTTTTTTGATTGATAGTAAAGAGAGTGTGTTATGCTGATCAATATTGTTGTCTTTTTTTGATTGATAGTAAAGAGAGTGTGAAGCCGATCAATATTGTTGTCTTTTTTGATTGAAAGTAAAGAGAGTGTGAAGCCGAAAATTTAATAAAAAAAAGTCCCGGCATAAGTAAATTTTGAAAGTAAATTCAGTTCAAAATTGGCCACCTTTCAAAATGTGGTAATTCAATTCATTTCTTACCTATCACTCCTATTTCATTTAGGCTGCAGGTTAATATCATAATCTGCTTGCCATTTTGATTTCATTCTTAGTTCAATAAAGATATCTAACCTTTTTTCCCTTCACTTAAGAAAAGGAAAATGATTGCAAAGTAGTAGATCGCAGCGTTCTGTTGGAATCGTTTCAAATAGAGAAAAGAAAAGCCTTTTTGTCGGTATCTACACGGGCATCAGAAACTCGACGCTTTGATAAACCAGCAGAACACTAACACTAAAAGTAAAAAGCAAATGATTTGCAGTGCGTTTCAGTCTGACATACATCAACAACAAACACTTTGATGATAACAGTACATTTTGTAGATAGGATGAGATAGATGGTCGACGACATAGGATTGGAATTGAGATTAGTAGTAGGTGATGGCGGTGGTGGTGTAGAAGAAGACAGTGAGGCTGATATTATGGGGGGGGGAGGGAGGGTATGGAATGTTTGTTGTGGGCAAACACAGGACACAAACACTCCCGTCTAAGTCTGTTTTATCATTCTACTCTCAAATGAATGAAAGTCATATACTCGTGTATTGATGTGCGCATTCACAATCCCCCCCTCTCATTTGTGTGTGTGTGTGTGTGTGTGTGTGTGTGTGTGTGGTTTTGATAGGAATGCATACCCTTTTCCAGCGATGGTGGTGATGAGATGAGCGCCCAATCGGTCAGAGACCCTTATGGACGGTATTCCTGAAGATTGGATCTCCTTGTTGATGAGGTGATGATGGTGATGAGGAGGGGTCGCCTGGGTCGTACTGGTAGCTGCCCTGGTGTAGGCTTGGTGAACCGAGATGGGGGGGGGGGGGGAGTAACGGTCCTAAGACCCCTACCGCAGCGCCCCCATTATCTCCAGCGATGGCAAGCATTTCCGTTTTATCAACAAACTCGAATCACAACTTGTTTTGCAACCAAACTCTTTTTAACGGGTGTTCATTGCCATCTTGTGCGTGTTTCTGTCTGTCACTGTGTTTATAACTAAGTGGGAAACAAAATCCACCTCACAGAGCCTAAACCTCTGAACCAATCCTAGCGTAACTTGGCAGAATGACATCCATGATCTGACCTGAAAGTAATACCGGTTATGTCAGTTTTATCATGTAAATTTGCTTATTACCAGTTAGTCTGATCTTTGTTGTTGTTGTTGTTGTTGTTGTTGTTGTTGTTGTTGTTGTTGTTGTTAATAGCTTTGTTTTTACTTCGATTACTTTTTTCATGTTCATCTCTTTGTGTTAAATTAATATATAGAATTTTCAGTTACTGTTGTTAATAATAATAATGAACTTTGTCAAAACTACAGAACCGATCAAAATAATACCTTTTTCAAAAATGCAGAATTATTCTTGATAACAAAGAGTGGTGTCCGTGACGTCAGTTAATTTATATAGCAAACCTTATAAACTCATTCCCAGTTAAATGGATTTTTGATGTGAAATAGTGTCCAGTCGCCACTGCTTAAACAAGGGTGTCGCCGAGCGACAGACATGTCCTTTGCCCCGCTACCTCCCCGCCCGGCACATTCTATTCCCCACCCTCTTTATGCCAAGGTCGACGTCGTAAATCCAAAGATGTGAAAGATATGGCCACGAGACGTTGTGCAGGTGCGTCGACGTCAGTTCCAAAAAGAAGAAGAACAGAAGTAAGCAAAGAAAGAAAGAAAGAAAGAAAGAAAAGGCGAGTTACACATCGAGTTACACATACTTTTTCAAGCTCACACATCAAGATCAAGGTCAGCAGGGTTATACTTTATATATATATATATATATAGTTAAAAAAATAAATCCAAGCAAGATAAAAAAAGCAAGATATTTTGTTCATTTTACATAAGATTTTCATAAGATTTTTACTTTTTCTGGTTTAACTTTGTGCTGGTTTGCTTTTATTGTGGATTTTCGATTTGGTGCAAAGAAGACACCATTCCCTTGTAGAATATCTTTTTGCTCAAGTTGGCATCCACTGGACAGTCAAATTACAGGCCGATCATGCAAACTGATGAGATCTTCACAAGATCGAAACAGCTGTCTTTGCATAAGGCACTGTCCCTCCCCCATTGGGATAAAAAGTAAATCAGCACATTTTATTAATAATTTATTATTTTTATAATTTTTTTTAAAGAACACAGAACGTTTCATAAAGTTAACGTTAACTGGTTTTGTTTCTGAGGTTCACA
>JAGGCT020001074.1:0-2500 GCA_017654935.2 Phymorhynchus buccinoides | reverse complement strand
TGTGAACAACAGCAAAAAAGTGAGCAGAAGTTGTCGGATCAAAGGAAATAATTTAATAGCACTGAATCAGGTCACCCCTTATCCTTCTTGTTTTCCAAGAATCTTGGCAGACCAAGATAATTTAGCCTTTCACTATAAGAGTAGTTTTGTATTCCGTAAACTATCTTTGTTGCTCTTCGCTGCACTTTCCCTATAGTAGTAGTTTAGATTTTACGTCCTCTCGACCCGGGAGGGCACATATGGGTACACACTTTCCCTATAGTAGTAGTTTAGAGTTTACGTCCTCTCGACCCGGGAGGGCACATATGATATGGGTACGCACTTTCCCTATAGTAGTAGTTTAGAGTTTACGTCCTCTCGACCCGGGAGGGCACATATGATATGGGTACGCACTTTCCCTATAGTAGTAGTTTAGAGTTTACGTCCTCTCGACCCGGGAGGGCACATATGATATGGGTACGCACTTTCCCTATAGTAGTAGTTTAGATTTTGCGTCCTCTCGACCCGGGAGGGCACATATGGGGTACACACTTTCCCTATAGTAGTAGTTTAGAGTTTACGTCCTCTCGACCCGGGAGGGCACATATGATATGGGTACACACTTTCCCTATAGTAGTAGTTTAGAGTTTACGTCCTCTCGACCCGGGAGGGCACATATGATATGGGTACGCACTTTCCCTATAGTAGTAGTTTAGAGTTTACGTCCTCTCGACCCGGGAGGGCACATATGATATGGGTACGCACTTTCCCTATAGTAGTAGTTTAGAGTTTTACGTCCTCTCGACCCGGGAGGGCACATATGATATGGGTACGCACTTTCCCTATAGTAGTAGTTTAGAGTTTACGTCCTCTCGACCCGGGAGGGCACATATGATATGGGTACGCACTTTCCCTATAGTAGTAGTTTAGAGTTTTACGTCCTCTCGACCCGGGAGGGCACATATGATATGGGTACGCACTTTCCCTATAGTAGTAGTTTAGAGTTTACGTCCTCTCGACCCGGGAGGGCACATATGATATGGGTACGCACTTTCCCTATAGTAGTAGTTTAGAGTTTACGTCCTCTCGACCCGGGGGGGCACATATGATATGGGTACGCACTTTCCCTATAGTAGTAGTTTAGAGTTTACGTCCTCTCGACCCGGGGGGGCACATATGATATGGGTACGCACTTTCCCTATAGTAGTAGTTTAGATTTTGCGTCCTCTCGACCCGGGAGGGCACATATGATATGGGTACGCACTTTCCCTATAGTAGTAGTTTAGAGTTTACGTCCTCTCGACCCGGGGGGGCACATATGATATGGGTACGCACTTTCCCTATAGTAGTAGTTTAGAGTTTACGTCCTCTCGACCCGGGAGGGCACATATGATATGGGTACGCACTTTCCCTATAGTAGTAGTTTAGAGTTTACGTCCTCTCGACCCGGGGGGGCACATATGATATGGGTACGCACTTTCCCTATAGTAGTAGTTTAGATTTTGCGTCCTCTCGACCCGGGAGGGCACATATGATATGGGTACGCACTTTCCCTATAGTAGTAGTTTAGAGTTTACGTCCTCTCGACCCGGGAGGGCACATATGATATGGGTACGCACTTTCCCTATCAGGGTCGATTGCCTTTTTAAAGACCCCCCACGTCACGTGTCAAAATCACGGTTTTCACGTGTTTTCCCTCTTATAGCTAGTAAAGATTCTTAAGAAATCTTCCTAGTATAAGAGGGAATGTGACACATGACGTGGGGGGTCTTTAAGTGTGGATTCCAGACAGCATTTGCATACTCTAGATGCGGCCTCACCATGCCCTTATACAAATACCAGAAAGTATCTTTGTCCATAAATGACAAAGTCCGTTTTATTATTCCAAGCATCTTATTTGCTGTATTCACCACATTATGAATATGACAGTCAAACTTTAATTTTTCGTCAAGTTACACCAAGAGTTTTCTCTTTTGTACATTTTGTTAGGACATTTTTTTACACCATTTTTTGGGGGGTCATTGTATATTCTTTACAAGGATTATT
Source organism: Phymorhynchus buccinoides (assembly GCA_017654935.2). Taxonomy (NCBI): domain Eukaryota; kingdom Metazoa; phylum Mollusca; class Gastropoda; order Neogastropoda; family Raphitomidae; genus Phymorhynchus; species Phymorhynchus buccinoides. The sequence continues at coordinate 475 of JAGGCT020001074.1, read as the reverse complement.
ATATTGTGTTAATGTGTAGAACGGAAGCAACTCAAATATTAATGCAATCGGTTTGCAGTCACCAACTTAAAAATGAGAGAGAGAACGAACGAACGAACGAACGAACGAACGAACGAATCTTTTTTATTGTTGGAAAAGAATAAGCATATCAAACACGCTTCTTTTCATCTTGCCAACAGTTAACAAATGTCAAGAAAAAATGAAAAAATACAAAATAACAAAGTTATCCATATATGAAGACACAACACATGAATAATTAGAAATTATCAGCACCCCCCATACATACACACACACAGACACACACAGACACACACACACACACACTCACACACACACACACACACACACACACACACACACACACACACACACACACACACACACACACACACACACTCTCTCTCTCACACACACACACACACACACACACACACACACACACACACACACACACACACACACACACACACACATA
>JAGGCT020001073.1:40000-50000 GCA_017654935.2 Phymorhynchus buccinoides | reverse complement strand
CAAAGAACAGCACTTAAATCTGCTCTTAGACTGCCAAGATATGCAAACAACAAAGTCGTTAACGGCTCTGTAGTGTGGCTTTCTCTGGACCACCTCATCAAATTAAATGCTACATCGTTCCTCACTAATCAGTTCACAACAGAAAGTTTTACAGTAGAATTTCAAGATCCTTTTTTCAACGAGCCCTCGTATCAGCAACAAAAAAACTAGAAAATGTAAACATACCCGCAAAAATCCTAGACTATTCCCAATAAATGCTCTCTACAATAGGCTTGGGACTAGAAGACATAGATACCCATCTCAAACACCCTGTGCCACATTGGGAGTGGGAATCCGCCAACTTTGACATTTCTCTACACCAATCTTACTCAAAATCTGACCAACCCAACCTACTCTGTTGCCGCCAAAGAAAAAAATCTTTAATATTCAACACCAACTTCTAATCTATACTGATGGCTCCAAACTCTCTGATTCCCAGATTGGTTGTGCCTTCACTATTCCAGCTCTGAAAATCACTAAGACCTTCTGTCTAAACTCTAAAATCTCTATCTTCAGTGCAGAGCCCTGGGCTATCCTGGAAGCCTGCTCTTTCCTTAGCAATCTTCCAAATCCTCCTCGTACGGTCACAATTCTCACAGATTCTCTATCCTCAATACAAGCTCTACAAGGAAATACCAACAACAGAACTAAAATCATACAGGAAATCCGAAATCTCATAAACCAAATTATAATCAAAGGTATTGACCTAACCATTGTGGATTTCAGGGTAATGACCTAGCAGACATAGCAGCCACATTAGCAGCCGAAAACAATATAGGCCAACTAATTAACATAAAGTTATCCCTTTCAGAGATAAAAAGCTGCCTAAAACGTACTTCATACCAGCCGTGGGCTAAGGAGTTGGACTCCTACGCCACAGCTCATTCCTGGCATATGGAATTCAAGGGTGACTATTTCCATCTGTCCCTTACCAAATCCAATGCAGAATTATCAGATGTTACACAGACTCAATATATTGTAAATTCAAGGATACTCCCTGCCAGTGCGGGGAGATCCTCAATCAAAAACACCTCTTTTATCCTTGCAACTCTATTACAATGGAATTACTACCACTTACAGACACATTGAAAGTAAATAAAATCACCTACAATGAGAAAAAAACATCTTTGAAAAACATTATAAACTTGACTGGGCCCCCGTTGTTTGGCTCGCCGAGACAGTTGGCCAGGCGTCTTTTAATCATCTAATTTAATTAACTAACTTAAAACAGTAATCATAATTAAGTGCAGTAGGAGCTCGGTATCTGGGTCGGATCGGCATCCTCCCCCATTCCTGCTCCGTCCCTTTACTCCCGTTTTTAAAAGCACACAGATTACATACACCCTCACACACAGACTCACACCTTTCTTGACATTTAAAAATAAATTTTAGTCCCTCCCCCGGAGGTGGATGTCTGGTGCGACCCCTACGCCGAGCTATGGTAGTTGCAGCCATCGTTTTGAACTTTGGCCAGGTTCTTCAGGATGGCGACGGATGAGTATCTCTTGCCATCCTGAATTACCTCCGGGGGGTCTCCCCTATTGGCGACCCACCCGAGGCAACGCCCCTAACTAAAAAGAGAATCCTTCACCGAACCCTTAATTCAAACCTCCGAAACCAACTGTAAGAACACCTTGACATTAAATGCCCAACAATAACATTTAAACCATCGGTGGCCTCTGGTAGAATGCCCCCTCAACACCTAGCTCACAGTAGCTTTTCTCAGCTCCTTCCAGTTCATGCCTTTTGTTAACACTCGTCACCAGCATAAACCAATTTAAAGTGTTTTATCCATCAGGCTTACATTGTTTCATGGTGGCATATCACTTGTAAGGTCTTTTCCTATCCCTAACCAAAATAAATGATAAGAATATTGCCTCTGTAAAAAGAAATAACTTGAAACAAATAGCTCTCTGTGGAAAACTCAAAGGAGTTAGAATGAGGGGAATTCGTGTACTGTGAGCTTTCAATTTACAACATTAATCTCCGACAGTTAGCGAGCCGGTGTAACCTGCTAATCATCAATACTTGTTAGTATTATCAATTTGTAACTATATCTCTTGACTTGATCACTTTGACCGAGTGCCATAGCTACTTATAGTAATACCAGCCTCTCAACTTACTCTACTTTGAATCCAATACAGTAAAGAGAACATATATGATCTCCTATGACTCTGTTCCCTAACTATTATCCTAGAGTGTAAAACTTACCAACAAGCACACGGGAGTTCTATGTAAATAAATTTATCGCAATAATACTGATAATACTCATCTGATGTTAATTACATTTAATATAGTTAAACAATTTTAGCTTATGTCAATATAATCATCAAAGTGACCCTCGCTGTTATGCTTAACCAATAGTCAGCCAAGTACGCATAAACCAGCTAAATTTTAACAGTAACATTTAAGTAACCCACCTTAACATATTTCAAAGATAACATTCATTTTAATAACATTTTAAACTCTTTTAATCGATTTTAATCATAATCTTAGTAATAATACCTAAGAAAAGTCTAACCAAGTACTATCTTAACATTTTTAATAACATCGTAAACAGAGTGTACCACTCTAAAGAGATGTTACTATGCCCATTACTTTTAAGACCAATCTCATTCTAATATAATCCCAAGTGAGGCAATGCGTAACTTAGCAAACTTGTTCTCTGAACAACTAAAATAATCCATTCATGACTAAAACTATAAACTTAATCGTTATGTACATAGTCATGTATATATAAACCTAAACGTTATGTACATAGTAATGTATATATAAAATTTAATTTATAATCTACTTTTTAACTTAAGGCACTCCGTGGTCAGATGATCATGTAATGTTAGAGTGACACTACAGCAGCCTTGTTCTGCTATGTATTAAGTAAATGCTTTTAACAATAAAGTTATCACAGCGAAGCTGTTTTTAACAAATAGGGCCCTGTGACCCCTTTTTGGTCACCCAATTGTTTTTCGGGACCTAAGGCATTAACTTGCCGCTAATATAGTATTAAAGGATATAAGGCTTTTGCCTCTTTTAAAACATTTTTATAAATGAAGCCTTTCAGCACATTATAAAGTTTTAAACAGTAGCCCCGGAAATGTTAAACCTAGGTTTCCTCTCTCTGCCAATAAGTCAAAGCAAACTGCTCAAATATCGTTTAACAAATACCTTTGCCTCTAACATATTCCAGACTTTTAAAGCTCTGCTCATTCTTCAATTTCTTTTGAAAAACCCTATTCCAACTACAATTATGCAAACTGCTCAAATATTGTTTAACAAATACCTTTGCCTCTAACATATTCCAGACTTTTAAAGCTCTGCTCATTCTTCAATTTCTTTTGAAAAACCCTATTCCAACTACAATTATGCATCCGTATTAAAGTCTTCTTTTCTGTTAAGATCTTTACAATTCTAAATGCCTCATATGGCCCTTTGGCCCAGAGGGCGTTAACACCCCCCCCCTCTCTCTCTCTCTCTCTCTCTCTCTCTCTCTCTCTCTCTCTCTCTCTCTCTCTCTCTCTCTCTCTCTCTCTCTCTCTCTCTCTCTCTCGCTCGCTCGCTCGCTCGCCATCACCACACCCGATGAAGATTATATGATTCGAAACGTTGTGTCCCCCTCCTCAGTGACCAGTGTTGTGCCCCCCCTCCTCAGTGCCCAGTGTTGTGTCTCCCCTCCTCAATGACCAGTGTTGTGTCTCCCCTCCTCAATTACCAGTGTTGTGTTCCCCTCCTCAGTGACCAGTGTTGTGTCTCCCCTCCTCACTGACCAGTGTTGTGTCCCCCCTCCTCAGTGACCAGTGTTGTGCCTCCCCTCCTCAGTGACCAGTGTTGTGTCTCCACTCCTCAGTGACCAGTGTTGTTTCTCCCCTCCTCAGTGACCAGTGTTGTTTCTCCCCTTCTCAGTGACCAGTGTTGTGTCTCCCCTTCTCAGTGACCAGTGTTGTGTCTCCCCTTCTCAGTGACCAGTGTTGTTTCTCCCCTCCTCAGTGACCAGTGTTGTGTCTCCCCTCCTCAGTGACCAGTGTTGTGTCTCCCCTCCTCAGTGACCAGTGTTGTGTCTCCCCTCCTCAGTGACCAGTGTTGTGTCTCCCCTCCTCAGTGACCAGTGTTGTGTCTCCCCTCCTCAGTGACCAGTGTTGTGTCTCCCCTTCTCAGTGACCAGTGTTGTTTCTCCCCTTCTCAGTGACCAGTGTTGTGTCTCCCCTCCTCAGTGACCAGTGTTGTGTCTCCCCTCCTCAGTGACCAGTGTTGTGTCTCCCCTCCTCAGTGACCAGTGTTGTGTCTCCCCTCCTCAGTGACCAGTGTTGTGTCTCCCCTTCTCAGTGACCAGTGTTGTGTCTCCCCTTCTCAGTGACCAGTGTTGTTTCTCCCCTTCTCAGTGACCAGTGTTGTGTCTCCCCTTCTCAGTGACCAGTGTTGTGTCTCCCCTTCTCAGTGACCAGTGTTGTTTCTCCCCTTCTCAGTGACCAGTGTTGTGTCTCCCCTCCTCAGTGACCAGTGTTGTGTCTCCCCTCCTCAGTGACCAGTGTTGTGCCTCCCCTCCTCAGTGACCAGTGTTGTGTCTCCCCTCCTCAGTGACCAGTGTTGTGCCTCCCCTCCTCAGTGACCAGTGTTGTGTCTCCCCTCCTCAGTGACCAGTGTTGTGCCTCCCCTCCTCAGTGACCAGTGTTGTGCCTCCCCTCCTCAGTGACCAGTGTTGTGCCTCCCCTCCTCAGTGACCAGTGTTGTGTTTCCCCTCCTCAGTGACCAGTGTTGTGTCTCCCCTCCTCAGTGACCAGTGTTGTGTCTCCCCTCCTCAGTGACCAGTGTTGTGTCTCCCCTTCTCAGTGACCAGTGTTGTGTCTCCCCTTCTCAGTGACCAGTGTTGTTTCTCCCCTTCTCAGTGACCAGTGTTGTGTCTCCCCTTCTCAGTGACCAGTGTTGTGTCTCCCCTTCTCAGTGACCAGTGTTGTTTCTCCCCTTCTCAGTGACCAGTGTTGTGTCTCCCCTCCTCAGTGACCAGTGTTGTGTCTCCCCTCCTCAGTGACCAGTGTTGTGTCTCCCCTCCTCAGTGACCAGTGTTGTGTCTCCCCTCCTCAGTGACCAGTGTTGTGTCTCCCCTCCTCAGTGACCAGTGTTGTGTCTCCCCTCCTCAGTGACCAGTGTTGTGCCTCCCCTCCTCAGTGACCAGTGTTGTGCCTCCCCTCCTCAGTGACCAGTGTTGTGTCTCCCCTCCTCAGTGACCAGTGTTGTGTTTCCCCTCCTCAGTGACCAGTGTTGTGTCTCCCCTCCTCAGTGACCAGTGTTGTGTCTCCCCTCCTCAGTGACCAGTGTTGTGTCTCCCCTCCTCAGTGACCAGTGTTGTGTCTCCCCTCCTCAGTGACCAGTGTTGTGCCTCCCCTCCTCAGTGACCAGTGTTGTGTCTCCCCTCCTCAGTGACCAGTGTTGTGTCTCCCCTCCTCAGTGACCAGTGTTGTGTCTCCCCTCCTCAGTGACCAGTGTTGTGTCTCCCCTCCTCAGTGACCAGTGTTGTGTCTCCCCTCATCAGTGACCAGTGTTGTGTCTCCCCTCCTCAGTGACCAGTGTTGTGTCTCCCCTCCTCAGTGACCAGTGTTGTGTCTCCCCTCCTCAGTGACCAGTGTTGTGTCTCCCCTCCTCAGTGACCAGTGTTGTGTCTCCCCTCCTCAGTGACCAGTGTTGTGTCCCCCCTCATCAGTGACCAGTGTTGTGTCTCCCCTCCTCAGTGACCAGTGTTGTGTCTCCCCTCCTCAGTGACCAGTGTTGTGTCTCCCCTCCTCAGTGACCAGTGTTGTGTCTCCCCTCCTCAGTGACCAGTGTTGTGTCTCCCCTCCTCAGTGACCAGTGTTGTGTATCCCCTCCTCAATGACCAGTGTTGTGTCTCCCCTCCTCAATGACCAGTGTTGTGTCTCCCCTCCTCAGTGACCAGTGTTGTGTCTCCCCTCCTCAGTGACCAGTGTTGTGTCTCCCCTCCTCAGTGACCAGTGTTGTGTCTCCCCTCCTCAGTGACCAGTGTTGTGTCTCCCCTCCTCAGTGACCAGTGTTGTGTCTCCCCTCCTCAGTGACCAGTGTTGTGTCTCCCCTCCTCAGTGACCAGTGTTGTGTCTCCCCTCCTCAGTGACCAGTGTTGTGTCTCCCCTCCTCAGTGACCAGTGTTGTGTCTCCCCTCATCAGTGACCAGTGTTGTGTCTCCCCTCCTCAATGACCAGTGTTGTGTCTCCCCTTCTCAGTGACCAGTGTTGTGTCTCCCCTCCTCAATGACCAGTGTTGTGTCTCCCCTCCTCAATGACCAGTGTTGTGTCTCCCCTCCTCAATGACCAGTGTTGTGTCTCCCCTCCTCAGTGACCAGTGTTGTGTCTCCCCTCCTCAGTGACCAGTGTTGTGTCTCCCCTCCTCAGTGACCAGTGTTGTGTCTCCCCTCCTCAGTGACCAGTGTTGTGTCTCCCCTCCTCAGTGACCAGTGTTGTGTCCCCCCCTCCTCAGTGAACAATATTGTGTCTCCCCTCCTCAGTGACCAGTGTTGTGTCCCCCCTCCTCAGTGAACAATATTGTGTCTCCCCTCCTCAGTGACCTTTTTCTACCCTTATATTATTTTGTAAGCAAATAAATGTCTGATTCAAAAACGCATAAATATTTTTCATCACGTTCGTGTATGGAGACTACAAACTAGTAGGATTTCATTAGATTCATTTAGGCAGTCGAATTGCACGTGAATCGTGACTCTCAAATGTCACCATTTGAACGCAGTGAATCGAATCACATGCAGTGTATCGGCTCCTCGAGCGCCATGTGTCTGTGCGAGTGTGAGCGACCGAATGCGTGAGAGCGAGGATCACGTGCCACGGTGACACGTGAGCGTGTGGCACGTGAGTGCGTATCAGAACGAATGCGAGTGACGTCATGTGAGTGACGTGGTTGATTGTATGAAACTGTGTACCACGTGACCGGTTGTATGAGTGTAAGCGTCATGTAACCGGCCAGGATGATGGTGAGCTTTACGTCCAATTAGTCAAACCGGACATGTTGGAGTTGCATTTTATAGTGCCTCCAGCGACGGGCATGTTTTTTACCCGGCCAGAAGACGGGTCTTGTGACGGATCTATCTGTCTGTAAATCGATTTTCTCAAAAAAGTATTGGACAGATTTCAATCAAATTTGGTAGAGTGGTAGGCATATTTAAAAGGAAGGTTGCTTTGGATATTCAAGATCGTGCTGACCTTGACCTTGAAGTTCGATCTTGAAAACCAAATTTTGTGGGGGGTTTTATATATATATTTCATTTTCAAGCTGTATCTCGTGAGCCAGTAAACATAATTGCTTTACATTTTGTGTGGTTGTGTATCACGGTGCAGCAATGGTTCCGTAAATAAATTATTATGACTATGCTGACCTTGACCTTGACGTTTGACCTTGAAAACCATTTTTGTTTCTCGTAGCCGTATATTTCATATCGTTTGACTTACGATGTTCAAACTTTATATGTAGATGCATTGGCTTATAGTAAGTCTGATTGTTGGATACCGATGGAGGTCAGAGTCAAGGACGTGGGCCTTGGAGGTGTGAAATTTGTGTTTTAGCTATCTATTTCACATTTGTGCATTTACAGACATCAAAGTTGGCAGGTTGGTAGAGAGGATCAATGTCAATGTATGATGCGGTGCATTATTTATATTCATGACCTTGACGTTTTAACTGACTAATCTATTTTAGCCGTGGCTATTGGCCACTGCAACTAGGGTAATTAACGCCCTTGACGGCAATAGGTAAGCCCTTGTTGATCAGTATCCAAAAGGGCATTCACTCTTGCAAAAGGCAGCCATTAAGTGGCCTCAAAAAGGGTTATTGGCGAGAGTTATGCTCTTGTTTGGTCAGTACTCAACCATCTTCCCCCACCCACCAAGGGCATTCACTCTTGCAAAAGATGTTCTTTGCAGTGGCCAATAAATCGAACACATTACACCCACATAACTTTATTATTCTTGATCAGTATGACTTAAAGAATGATGTGTGTGATATTTGAAGGTCTGTGTGGTTGTTATGCGTTAGTCTGGCCGCGCGCGTGTATGTGTGTGTGTGTGTGTGTGTGTGTGTGTGTGTGTGTGTGTGTGTGTGTGTGTGTGTGTGTGTGTGTGTGTGTGTGTGTGTGTGTGTGTGTGTGTGTGTGTGTGTGTGTGTGTGTGTGTGTGTGTGTGTGTGTGTGTGTGTGTGTGTGTGTGTGTGTGTGTCTGTCTGTCTGTCTGTCTGTCTGTAATGCAATTATTTTTAAACCCACGGGAAAGATTTCAATCAAACTGGGGAAATAAATAAAGTATACCCGAAGGCATTTAAAGTGTATCACCCAAAGAACGCAAACAGAGTGGGGGGTAAGATGTGATGGGGAGGGGAGGGGAGGGGGCGCAAAGAACTCGGGAACTTATGGAAAGCCAAATACCTCAAGCCCGTTTAAAAATGCGGCCAGAATTTCACCCGCAAAAGTAAAAATCGGCGCGGATTTCTTAAAAACGTGCGCGCGTTTTCGCATATTCCTGGACAATTCCTCACGCGCACTTTTGCTTGATTTCTTTTAAAAGTTGAATCAGAAAGTGAGCGGAGTAAGTGTTCTTGGCTACCTCAAACACTTTCTCGTTCTAATCCTGATTGACTTTCCCGCCGATTCTTGCCGGCGGCAAAATGTCTGACATTCAAGAGATGATGAACAGGCTAGGTGGCATCGTCACGGACAGATTATAATAATGGCGCGCGAAACAGGCCGCCAGCGAAGAGCGATAACCCTGAGGGCGTCAATTAATAAACACTTTCGTTTCAGTAACTTTTCTGATCTAAGTTCTTATGTTCAAAGCAAAAGTGCGACCTCAGTTTAGAAACTGAGCGCGTGCTTTTGAGCGGCGTGGCGTTTACGGATCTGCGCGCTCAGAAAATTTTCGACCAATCAGCATCAAGATGGGCGAGCAGTTTTGATAAAATGCGCGCGCATTTTTAATAAAATACGGTCGCATTTCAGAAGCGGGTTTGAGGTATTTGGCTTTCCACAGGAACTTGCCGCCTCTCGGCGACTCACTCGTTGATCATGACTGTGTTAGCTTCACGATTTTTGATGGATGGTACTCTCCGTGCTTTAGAACACACACAAGCCAATCTTAATCCAATCCCGTGCTTGTGCCCCCGCTTGTGCTTGTGTATGAGAGTGTGAGACATACGTGACCGGGTGAATGAGAGTGTGTGACATGCATGTGACCGGGTGTGTGATAATGTGTGCTGCATGATCGAGGGCATCCCGTTTTGCTGGCGGCACCACGGCTCACCGAATCATGACTGTCCGGTGAACGGCTGTCCGAATCACTCCAATGAACGACTGTCAGAGCACGGCTGTCCGAATTTAGAAAGACAGACAGACATGAAGACAGACAGACAGACAGACATTGTTATTTTCACAATTGCTACATGTCCATCGTATTTGCGTTTTATAAAGCGCGGTTGTTCCTGCCGCTCCATTCTGGGACTCGTACTGTGATAGGAACGGGCTGATTCTGCTGTACGCTGATGAAGATATTCAACGGCAAATATAACATATTCTCTTTTCAACATAACTCTGTTTTTCACGTGCTTTCAGGATCTCGTTTATTTATTTTGTTTTCTTCTCTAGTCTTTTTTTCCCCATCCTGTCTCTCTCCATATCATCATATCTCTTTTTTTTCTATTTCAACACTGCAAATGTTTCGACGCATTCGGACAACCGTGAGGTTGCCGGTTCTAACAGACGTGATAGTGTGGTCATTATGACGTCACTGATTCGGAGCCGCCTAAGATCAAAGATTCGGAGAGTCGTGATTCGGACAGTCGTGGCGTTTCGCCCTGTTCTAATTTGCCCAGATACCCTTTCGTCCCAACGATTACGTGATCGAGCAGGCCTATTATCTGTGGTAGTGTGAATGTCGCGTGACTGGGTGTATTTCCTATTTGGCCCTTT
>JAGGCT020001073.1:0-35000 GCA_017654935.2 Phymorhynchus buccinoides | reverse complement strand
TTTATATGCTAGTTCCCTAGTACTTCAGTACTATTATGATTCATTTAGTTGCATTACTACGTGGAAAGTTGACAGACTAAATTCTTGAGCGATTTTCTCTTGCATTACTGATCTGTTTTTGTGTGTGTGTTTTCTATCTACGTGCCTCTTATCTGTTCTGTGCAAATTTATGGGAGGAAATGTTTCACGGTGTGCTGCTTGTCTGTTTCATTAAATACCAAATCCTTTGAGATGTAGCAAACAATGTCTTGAAAGTATATCACTTTCATGTTTCATGTTTCATGACATTGACCAAAAAGCCCTGGATCTCTAAAGAACTGAGACCGATTAATGTATTTAAATCTTGCCCGACCAGACAGCAACGGCAGTCATGTAGGGAGGCAGTGACAAAAACATAATCTGCTCAGCCAAAGTAGAAACTAATCAACGATTAAACATCGTCTGTTTATGTGCTAGTTCCCTAGTGCTTCAGTACTATTATGATTCATTTAGTTGCATTACTATGTGGAAAGTTGACAGACTAAATTCTTGAGCGATTTTCTTTTGCATTACTGATCTGTTTTTGTGTGTGTGTTTTCTATCTATGTGCCTCTTAACCTTTCTGTGCAAGTTTATGGGAAGGAAATGTTTCACGATTTGCTGTTTGTCTGTTTCATTGAGATTAATATCAAATCCTTTGAGATGTAGCAAACAATGTCTTGAAAATATATAACTCATGACATTGACCAAAAAGCCCTGGATCTCTCAAGAACAGATATATTAATTTATTTAAATCTTGCCCGACCAGACAGCAACGACAGTCATGTAGGGAGGCAGTGACGAAAACATCTACTCAGGCAAAGTAGAAATTAATCAACGATTAAACGTCTGCGAAGTCTCCCCCCCCCCCCCCCCCCCCCCCCCCCCCCCCCCCCCCCCCCCCAATCAATCCCAGGCTTTTAATAACGCACGTGGGCCTTGTAAAAGAATCACTTGTGCCTGCAAGTAACTCATGACTACGCTATCGTTAAGATTAGCATGAACACGTGCTCGTTTAAATGCTTGTCCCGTGTGATCAAAATTAACGGTTAAACGTCTTCCCATAATCCCCAAGTGTTGGCTATATAAACCCAGAGCTTTGCAACGCCTTTGTCATCTTCATATGCTCATCAGAGTGCACGTTTAGAAAGATCCTTTGTATTGATTATTTGATCTCCTGTCTACAACAGTAAGTGATATTCTTTAATTAAACTCCTGTATTTCTGTGCAAGTAGTTTTGGTTTTTTGCTGTATAAGTTCGTCTCAAATTTATTTGCTATTTAGTCATATTTTGGGTGAGTGGCTGAAGCCTATATATTTCAACTAATTTCCTTTAACATTATGTAGAGTGTTTATTTTCTGGGGGGAAATATAATCCATATTTTTTGTTGGATGCAGCTTTTTGTCACTTCTGGTATTTTTGTTTTTTTATATAGCTTTGCTGGATCAGTCATTACCAAATAAGACCTTTTTTCAAGATGACTTTAACAAAAAAATCTATTTTGAATTCTCTTGAAACATGTATGTTGGAAAATATACTTTGAATCCATTCTTTACCAATTTTATTAAATGCGATAGGATCATGTTAGTGGAATTATCTTTTTGTCTTATCCCTTTCCTTAGCGTAATGATCTCTGATCAAATGTTCCTTGATAAACAGGTCACAGTTTCTAGACATTTGTTGAAAGAAACTGATTATTTATACGAAATAATAATTATTTGTGCACAAAAACGAGATTTTTTTTTAACATTTGACATGACATTGTAGTAGTAATACTAGTAGTAGTAGTTGTCGCTGTAGTAGTTGTAGTAGTTGTTATTGATGAAGAAATAATAAATGCCCAATTTTATTTTATTTTTAATTTCTCCTCTTAATTGTCTACGTGTATTTCAGTTCTACATGCAACACTTTTAAACACCATATGGTTAATAACTATCGCATTGTAGATTTTAGGGACATTTTATTAAAAAAATGGTATACGTACATTACAATCGCTTTGTGTTTAATAATGAGCCTCTTAACTGTTCTGTACAAGCTTTATGGGAGGAAAATGTTCACATTTTGCTGCTTGTCCATTTGATTAAATATTCAATTCTTCGCGATGTAACAAACAATGTCTTGGAAATATATCACTTGACACATGACATTGACCCCAAAAGCCCTGGATCTCTAACGAACAGAGATATATTAATTTACTTAAATATTACCCGTCCAGACAGCAACGACAGTCATGTAGGGAGGCAGTGACAAAAAGTATAATCTCATCAGCCAATGTAGAAATCAATCAACGATTAAACTTCGTCTGGGAGTTCTTTGTTTTCACCAATAAATCTCAGGCTTTGAATAACGCACGTGGGCCTTGTAAAACTAAAAGAAGCACTTGTCCCTGCAAGTAACTCTTGGCTACGTTATCAATAAATTAGCATTATCACGTGCTCGTTTGAATACTTGTCCCATGTGATCAAATGGTTAACACTTTCCCCATAATCCCCAAGCATTGGCTATATTAGATACAGAGCTTTGCAACGCCTTTGACATTTTTTACATTCTCATCAGAGAGCACGTTTGGAGCTTTTTCATTGTTATATTTGATTTCCAGTCAACAACCGTAAGTGTCGTTCTTTAAATTCGTGTACTTCTGTGCAAGTATATATTTTTTTCTGATGTATATGTCGCTCTCATATTTATTTATTTATTTCACATAGATCATTCATTTATTTGGGGAAAGTAGCTGAAGCCTATATATTCTGAACTAAAAACAATTAACGTTATAATTTATATAGAGTATTTATTGTTGGAAGCAAATCTAATTCGTGCTCTTTGTTTGGTGCAGCCTTTTGTCACTTCTGATATGCGATTTTTCAATAATGCTATTACTTTGTTGTGGTGGTTGGAAACAGGAAACATGAAACAATAATTATTTGTGCATGAATACTAGAATTGTTTTGTTACATTTTGCAGTCATGTTCTTGGCGAAGTGTGGTGATTTATAAAAAAGGGAAACAGCGTTTTATTTACTACTGGTGTTGCTCATAAGTGAAGACAATCTAGAATAAACTCAATGTAGGGAGGCAGTGACAAAAACATAATCTACTCTACCACAATCAACGATTAAACATTGTGTGCGTATTGTCCCTTGTTTTCCAATAAATCCCAAGCTGTTGATAACATACGTCGGCCTAGTAAATGATGCACGTGGGCCTGCAATAACCTGATAACTCGTGACTACACCATCGTTACGATTAGCATTAACACGTGCTCATTTAAGCAGTTGCCCCATGTGATCAAAGCCCTCTTCCCATAATCCCCAGAGCTATGCAACGCATTTATCATTTTCAGATTCTCATCAGATTGCACGTTTGAAAAGAGCCTGTCCATTGTTACATTCGATCTCCAGACAACAACCGTGAGTGATATTCATTAAACTTTTGTACCTCTGTGCACTAGGCTTCTTTTTTTTTGGGGGTGGGGTGGGGGGGGGGGTTGTTTGGCTGATGTATAATTCGGTCTCATATTCATTTTTCTTATAGGGATATACTTCATTTATTCACACAGAGAGTAGCTCAAGCCTATATATTTTCAATTAAGTTTCTTTAACATTTTGCAGAGTGTTTATTTCAAAAACGGAAAAAAACAATACAATGCGAACTTTCTTTACTGCAGCTTTAGTCACTTCTGATTTTGTTTTTGTATTGCTATTTGTTTTTTAAGTTTTAGGGGAGGGGGGTCATTGCCACATAAGACCTGTTTTCAAGATGATTTAAAAAATATGTTTTGAATTCTTTTGATACAAGTATATGTTAGAACAAACACTTTCAGTCCATTATTTACTAATGTTATGAAATGCGATAGGGTAGTGTCAGTGGGATTATCTGTTTGTTGTGATCCCTTTCCTTAGTGCAATAATCATCTTCTGCTTAAATGTTCATTGATAAGCAGGTCACGGGTATTTGTTGCAGACAGTTGTTGAAATATAATGATTACCAATGTCCCCTGAAGTCGGAGTATGGCCGCTCGTGTGGCGGGGCCCTTTAAAAGCAGCCATACCCGTAATCGTCCCACCCAAGGCCATGCGAAATGTTCACATGGCACTGGGTGTGCCCCCAGAGCGGTTAAGCTGGGGAGCGAACTCAACAACATGATTACCAATAGCAAATATTAATTTAATTATTTATGTATTGAAACTAAAAAAATATATATTTAGCATGAAGTTATTCGTGTTCTTGGGGAAATGCGATGAATGCTTTGACTGGGAAAATGTTTTTATCACTACTGATGTTGCTCATAAGTGAGACGATCTATAAAATTAAAAATAAAGTGATGGGTTGGGGAAATCCAAAACACTACACAACACAAAACCGAAATTTCCGACGGTTTGCGCGCTCGCGCTCGCTCTCGCGCTCTCTCTCTCTCTCTCTCTCTCTCTCTCTCTCTCTCTCTCTCTCTCTCTGTGTGTGTGTGTGTGTGTGTGTGTGTGTTGTATGTTTGCAGACGAAGGAATTATGCTCGGAAACGTCGGTTTTGTTTTTATTTTTGTTGTTTATTTTTTACATTTTCCTGACACTTTGTAAAATCCTGCAGTTCTTTTTATTTTTCTAAATTACATTTGATCTATAAACTTTGAAAAAACATGAAGTGAATTATACCCGGTTAGCCTATCACTAATGACATAGAAAGTTGCTATTGCATATGCTTAGTAGTAATTCGCTGTACTTAGCGTTAGCTCGTTTTGATATTTTTGCCTCCGTTTTAAGTGATTTGTTTTGCTTGAGTGTTAGGTTTTATTGTTCTTCTTAATATATATTTTTGCCTTGAGTTTTTTTCTCTCGTTTTTAAATATTCATTGAGTGTATGATACAGAGAAACGCCCACTTATTGACATAGCTAGTTTAGTATCTGTCACTGACTGTAAGTACAAAGTCTGTCCTTTTTTTGTTCATATTGATTCATGTTTTTATGTATCGTTTGTTTGCACTTGTAACAAACAGGTCATTTCTAAAAATAATACACAGATGGCCACGTCAGAGTCAGCACCTCTTCTCTCCCCCTGCACGGAAGACAGAGCATATGACAGCTGCTCTGTCAACCCTACCAAGGACGAAGTTGTCCTTGACATAATGGACAACCTCGCTAGTGGGACCCCAGAAGACGCTGCTAGTAGTGTGAGGTCAGACGAGTCGTCTTCCACTACTGGTGAAGAAGAAACCCCGCAGGAATCGAGTGGGGTTGGGAAGGGTATGGGGTAAGTTGTACCAAGTATGTTGGTTTTCGTGTGTGTGTGTGTGCCATTTGTTTAGCCCAAAAATACCATTACTCTTAACCGGGAAGAGAAAAAAAATGTATCTGCAATACTAGGAATTCATGTATGTAGCATGCCTAACATTAGACCTAACATTAGACCTATCTTTACCTCCCAAAATTAAGAAAATAAGATCTTCGGATAACAGTCCCTGATTTTATGCATTTTGGTGACATGGGTATTAAACTATGGTGGTGCAAAAATGCTACATTGGCGGTGAAAGGGTTGATGTTTGTTCTAAAGTTTATAGCGGTCATCTCTTCATTTAGAGAAAGAAAGTGTAACAGACAGGACCTTGCAATACTAACCATGTGCAGGGCAACTCTGAAATAATGTGCTTGACATGTTTACTTCCCTTGGTTGGTACAATGTTTGAAGAAAAATTGATTCGGACCGTTTAAGATGGATGTACTGCTCTGTTTATATCTCCTTCTTCTTCTTCTTCTTCTTCTTCTTCTTCTTCTTCTTCTTCTTCTTCATTCGCTAGGCAGCCAACTTCAACAGGCTGAAAATGTTGAAAATCTACAAACGGCGTCACATTTAAATTCAGACTTATGTTAACTGATTAAAAACAAAAAAGATGAAGTGATAAGTGATTCGCAGTGGTAAATGATTAAAACTAATACAAAATCAAGCATGGTTGTGATTTTTTAATGGCACAACCTACAAGCTATAAAAACAGTTTTGCCCACATCAAACTAGTATACTGGAGGAAAAAACCCTAAATACATATGCTGCTTTATTATGATGCCACTATGCCCTTTCCATTGCAAATAACTTGTGTTAACCAAGTTATAATACTTAACTCAGTCGACAACCAGGGATAGGTTAGTAGTGTTATGTAGCTTAAATATATGAAATGACGTTTTGTTTCTTCTGACAAGATGAGTAACTTTCTTTTCTTACACGTTTTGTTTGTCAGTGAGCTGCAAGCCATCATGACGGTAATCAAGGGCAACATGGGCACAGGAATCCTAGCCATGCCCTATGCTGTGAAAAGTGCTGGCTTAGCTGTGAGTTTTCCCCGTCTTATTGTTTTGTCTCTATCCGTGTTTCATCTGTCTTTCTTTATCTGTGTGTGTGTGTGTGCGCGCGTGCGTGCGTGCGTGCGTGCGTGCGTGCGTGTGTGTGTGTGTGTGTGCGCGCGTGCGTGCGCGTGTGTGGTCATTAGGTCTCAATTGTTCTGCTGGACGAATACACTTTAGCTTTACCATGTCCGTAACCATTCGTAGATCATAAAATAAATCCACAGAAAAATATTGGAGCTTTAGCTTCTTTTTTTTATTACATGCTTTAGGCTACGAAAGTGTGTTAGGTTATAATTTCTTTTAATTAACCAGCATACTTAACACGAAACGCAATTGACCCACTCACCAACGTTGCACCCTTCATCAAAAATAGCTTTTTCAATTTGACTGTGGTTATATCATTTGCTGTCTTCCACAGGTGAATATACCGATTCTTTCTTTTATATCACTGAATTACTAGAGTTAAGAGGAATTATATTATGTTGACACTTTATTTTTCTTTACAGGTAGGAACTGTGACTATAATTATCATGGGGATTGTGGCAATCTGGTGCATGCACAAGCTACTGAAGGCACGGACTATCATGCATGCCAGGTAGGCAAACAAAATATTCATATCCATATCCATAATCATATATTTATTTGTCAGGTTTTATTTCAGGTAATACTCATATTTCTTTCTCGTTTAAAAACAAAAATCAATAATTAGCAAGCTTTAGTCTTTGTGATGTGCTAAATGTTTTGAAGAGGTTTAAAAAAAATTCAAGAATAAGAATTTGAACTAAATGTCTGTTAGAAAATGCAAACTGGGAGAATGTTACATAATCATACACGGTGTTTGAAACTTATCACTACAGTTTGTTATTCCAAAGAGCTCAGTAACTTTGTGTTAAAAAAGCAACGTCCTTCGGTTCATATTATTTAGTTTATGTAGTTTTAATTTATGTTTTTGTATGAAACCAAATGGCTGTGTGTGTGTGTGTGTGTGTATGTGCGTGTGCGCGTGTGCGTGCGTGCGTGCGTGCGTGCGTGTGTGTGTGTGTGTGTGTGTGTGTGTGTGTGTGTGTGTGTGTGTGTGTGTGTGTGTGTGTGTGTGACTGTGTGTGTGTGTGTGTGTTGTGTGCGTGTTTCTACAAGTATGTAACTCTTTACCTTTCTTGTTTATTTAGTCACAGGTCACACAGTCTATTGCCCTAAATACATGGACATACATTCGTGATGGCACGTGAAGATGCATGGTGAATAAAGATCACAAACACCCGTTTGGTCCGCATAAAAATAAGCAATATCGTTTCTGTACAGAAAATAGTTTGCTAATACAAGTTGTATGGCTCCAGTGTGTTGATGATTTCTGTGAATCTACAATGGGTTCATATCAATGTTGGTTGTTCCAGAGCCGTGGCAGCAGGAGTAAAGGTGGACATGGACTACCCTACTCTGGTGGAATGGACTGTAAAGACGGCTCACCCCAGACTGGCAGGATGGCCCTCGAAAATAGCAAAGTATAATGGAAGAGGACTACAGAATCAGTATATCATGCTACTTACGCATTATTGTACGAGACGATGATCAATGTTATGTTAAATTGTATCTTAAGTTTGCTGCGTAATCACATTGTTTTTTTGTTTATTGATAAGACACGGCAGTATAAACACCATGTAGGTCCAGTCTGTCTCTCGCCCTCTTCATTCTTTGTATGAATGGGTCAGCACATTATGTTGTCTATTTGCGTGAGTGTGTGTATTTCATGCGCGTGTGAATTGCTTTAATTGAAACTAATACAATAAGAATTATACTGACACAAACCAACAGCCTTTGGAAATAAATATGTTTCTTATTAAACTTTGATTTGGTTCCAGGAAATTCGTGCAATTCCTGCTGTTCCTGTCACAGCTTGGGTTTTGCAGCGTTTACATTGTATTCGCTGCTGATAACGTCAGGGAGGTACGTATTACGTTTCCTGCTAAAAGAACAGGTTGTGCATACATTAAGAATGTGGGTGAAATGGATCTTGTTCTTCTTATTATTATTATTCCATAGTTTGCACAAAGTCAGTTCTGAATATTATTATAATTGAATAGGGGCACACGGACTAAACCCTTTCACCGCCAGCCACATTGCAGCCAAAACTTGCCATTAAATTTACCTGGGTAGAGAACAAAATCCATCTGCAGTATTAGGGATTGTTCTGTGACCATAAAATAAGGTATATCTTTACTTCCCAAAACTAAGACAATAGGGTCTTTGGATAATATACCCCAATTCGATGCCACTTTAGTGACACACGTGTTAAAGCACTGTGGTGCTAAAATGCGACTTTGGCTGTGAAAGGGTTAATGAAGATGATAGGGCACATCTGTAGCTAACTCTACCTCTACGAAAAACAAACATGTGAGATCTATTGTCGTGAAGCTGTTCAGGAACAAAGAAAACTTAGGGTATATGGTAAAACATGAAAACCATTAAATAGAATAGGAATCATTCTTCAATGACAATAATGCACATCCAATCTTTACTTTTTTTTTAAAAGATTGCTGTGTTAGAAATGCCTTTTACTTATTTAAATATATTTATTAAAAGAAAACAGTATCCTAGTAACGAAATAGACAAAGGCAGATAACTTTCTGTTTTAGAGGTACTCGAGTCTTTCAGGAATCTTTGATAAATTCTAGCAAACATTTTTGGGGTGGGCAGTTGGAGGTATTTACATATCTCTGGAGAATTGCAAGAAAACTTAGGACACTGATTTTGGACACATAATGAGATTTATCTCGGATCCCTTTCATGGCATTCCCGAAAGCCAAAATACTGGTTAGAGCCCGTTGGTAAACGTGACTAGGCTTCTGGCCATGCTCATAAGAGCTTCAGATATTGGCTATAATGCTTAATAGCCAACATTGCTTTTATTCGGGTTTTTTTAAATCACAGCAAATAATGTTATAATAATGGAAGCATTTTATATTAAATAAACTGATACCATTTTTGAATATAATTACAAATGTCTACTCAATATCGTCATTACATTGGTTGACAATTTAGTGATTAGAAGAGAGGGGAAAAACACGTTAAAAATTGTTTCGTTCAATCTGAAATGGTGGTGTAGCTTCTTTGTTAGTGATGGATTTCAATACCAGGAAGGCCCGCCATAACTCATAGCGCTTTCGTTAATACTGATCACTTTATGCGCATGTTAAATTCATTGTGTCTGGTGTCTTTCCTACCAGGCTGTGTTTGCTAGCACGGGCAAGGACATGCAACGGTGGATTTATATCCTGAGTGTGTCTGGAGCGTTTGGCGGCTTAAGTCAGCTCAGAGGGCTGAAGAAAATCTCACCAGTTGCTTTTGTTGGCAACATCTTCATGCTTGCAGGTAAGAAGGAACAATGCAATGGCTGCACTATTCAAGGCAAATTTCAAAGTCACGGTAGTTAGTTTTGGGACAACATTTCGTCTGTAAATGGGGATGGACTCCTGGACAGTAACACAATTTTAGTTCGATTGATTACAGAATTCCTACTCTCATCAAACAAGCACAATCAGTTAGGTTAGGTTAGGTACATTATAGTCACAGAGGCGTCTCTGTGAAATTCGGGTTGCTCCCACCTGGAGAGCGCGTAGCAGCCAGAGGCGTGCCACCCAATTTTATTTATAACAAAATTTGCATGCGATTTTTGTGTGACTGATATTAGTGATAAGGAAGGAAAGGGAGGGGGGGTCAATTTTGACCAAATGACAACTTTTTCGTTGCCACTGGGATTAACGGATTAACGTGTGCTAAGTGCATGGGCACACGGGACCTCGGTTTATCGTCTCATCCTAAAGACTCGACGTTCAGACCGCAAGGCCTAGTGCAAAGTGAGAGGAAAAATCCCCTGTACCCAGGTTCGAACTCGGGTTTACTTGACACGAAGCGAACGCGCTACCACTGTGTCACTCTACACTGGCAGCTGCGTCACACAGTGATCGACCATGTTTATGCACTTCTAGTTTACGTGTGTGTACGTTTGCTTGTACAATTTGTATCTGGTGTTTTGTTTTCATTGTTTTGTCATTTTCGTATACACTAACCTGGGTGGGTGGGAGGAAGAAGGATCCTAGGAGGTAAATTGCTGGGTGACAAGTTTCGAGCATATCTCTTCGTCAGACTGAATTAGTTTTTGCAGTACCCAGCAGTCACCACCTTGTTTCTTCATGTTTGTATAGTTTTTGTTTTCACATTGATGGCGTATCTTCACCCATGCCCAATTCCGTTACATTTGATGCATCCTATGGTTTGCAGGTTTGGTCATCCTGTTCATGAACTTCTTTAGCAGCGACCTGCCTGCTGCCAGCGAGCGGCCTGCTATTGGTGAATGGGCACATATGGCTGCCGCCTTTGGGATGATTGTATACTCCTTTGAAGGCATCAGTCTGGTGAGAGAGAGCGCGAGAGGGAGAGAGAGAGAGAGAGAGAGAGAGAGAGAGAGAGAGAGAGAGAGAGAGAGAGAGAGAGAGAGAGAGAAAACAAAACCAGCTTAATTAAAAACTAGAGCGCTAAGACACTAGACCAACAGCTGCGCGGCATCATTTTCGGGTCCAATAACCTTGACATTTGACCTATGATCTTGATTTTCGAACTTGGTCTAGATATCCTTAGTACCTATTCGCAAGCAACATGTGAGTGTCCTAGGTTTCTGCATTCAAATGTTATCGTGCCAGGTGCTCGGCAGCATTTGTGGCTCCAGTGTCCTTGACCTTTGACCTATGACCTTCATTTTGTTTTGTTTTTGCCAATATATTAGTACCTATCTGCATGCAACACTGGAGCGTCATTTAGGTCCTTCCATTTAATCTTTTTGGTGCCAGGTGCTCGGTAGCATTTTCAGAATTGCGCAAATTGTCAGACATTGTAATTAAAAACCGAAAGTCGTTCTTAATGAAATCATGTCCACTACATTTTTAGCTTTTAATTCAGATTAGGGCACAACAATTGAGAGTATGCTGCCTGTGTATGGATGTGTTTTATCACCAAAAATGATGTTTTGATTATTGCAAATGGAGACATCTTGACTAGTTTAGTGATGGACTTCATATTGTTCAAACTATAATGCTTGTTCCCAGGTTCTGCCCATGGAAAAACAGGTAGAAAACAGAGAGCAGTACTCTGCCAATTACGGAATGTTGACCCTCAGCATGACCATTATCGTTGCCATGTATACCGCCATGGGATTCTTCGGCTACCTGGTCTATGGAGATGAGACCAAAGCCAGCATCACCCTCAACCTGCCCAACAGTCCCTGGTAAGAGGGGAACAAAAAACATTTTGAAGGGAAGTCCTCGGTTTAGAATCCGGGGTTAAGAAACCAGAAGATAGTGTGAAATAAGAAAATACAGAAGTTAACGTTTAAAAGCATGCTACTCATAAATCGTCAATCTGATATTAACTCGTCCGTTTAGAGACAAAGTATGTTTATCAGGGTGATAAAATGCCTACCAAAAGAGGAATTTGAATGCAGTTTAACGCCGAAAACCCCCACTTGTGAGAAATAATAGATTAGCTACTGTAAGACAAAATAATGTATGATGCAGTTATTCATAACTGAATTGACACAATATTAAGAAATAAAATCAGTTACAAGGATTTGCTAATAGTTGTGGGTTTTTAAGGGGTTTTCGAAATTACCAAACTGGATATTAAATTTGCGATGAAAACGGAAATAGTTTGTAATTGCTTCGAGACGCTAATAGCAATGTAGACGCTGCTTTTAATTAGCTGTACTCTATATTTCAGAAAAAAACACAGAAAATAAACTAATTATTACAGAGGATAACAACAAGACTTCCCAAATGAGACCTTGTCATTTCGTTTGTTCACAGGTATTACTTTGCCGTCAAGCCACTGTATGCTGTGGTTGTATTGTTATCATACAACCTGCAGTTTTACTTACCAGTACGGCTGGTGATGAAGTGGCTGATACAGAAATATGACTTGGCAGGAGACGAAAGGCGCTCTGTGCGGCATAGAGCAGAGGCCGTTGTAAAGGGGTTGCTATTCTCCATCACCCGTACGTATTTAGGACTGAGAGAGAGAGAGAGAGAGAGAGAGAGAGAGAGAGAGAGAGAGAGAGAGAGAGAGAGAGAGAGAGAGAGAGAGAGAGTGAGAGTGAGAGAGAGAGAGAGAGGGAGGGAGAGAGAGAGAGAGAGAGAGAGAGAGAGAGAGAGAGAGAGAGAGAGAGAGAGAGAGAGAGAGAGAATACGAAAACGAATACGAATACGAATGTTTAATGAGGGTAAACGGATAAGCTCAAGCTTCTTTACACCATGCCCTCGAGGGGAAAAAGAAAAGCCAAATAACAAGAAAAGGAAAACAAAAGAAAGTAAAAAATGCATAACAAGAACAGAAAATAACAACAGGCATTTTCATAGTAAATTGAAGAACATGCGAAAAAAATTCAAGCTCAAACGAAGAGCTCGTTCACGTACTCGCACACACACACAACATACAGCATATCCTATAACTATACCAAAACATGCATACCTAGAGAGAGAGAGAGATCAAATGTAAACACTAAAACGCACATATTGTTTCCTTTCTCGGGGGTACTTCTTTGATTAGAATTATATTATATTTGAATAGATTTGTCAAACGATATGAACATTACATAGTCCTTTAATACTTAACTACCGTCTCATAGTCGCAAAAACAACTGTTTGACCTGTAATGTAGTATCCCAAATATTCTTATTTAGCTTGACTTACTTGACGTATTCTCTTTGATTCCTTGGGGAAAGTAGGGTCACGACAACAGTGGACATAGTTATATGCCACACTATCCCAAGCCATGTGGTTGTTCGTCCCTGTTTAGTTAACATGGTGCATAAACGTCTGTTTTGGGCTTAATGTGTTGTACTGTTTAAAGAAGGTATAGTTAGACATTACTTTGTTCGTTTTACGCTGTTTCAATCATGTACGTGTTGGTATACTCTCCATTTCAGCCGGTAGGTCAATATTAAGCGTAGATGCTTAGATCAACAGTTGTTATTATAGTGCTTCTGGGGCAGTGGGTGGTTGCCTCGTGCCTCCATACGGGGAGCTGGACGCCCGCCCCCTCCACAAGTCTTTCCCCTTGGATACCGGGGGGTCTTTCGCAAAAAATAGTTCCCCACCTTCTGGAAGTTCTGTGCTTGTAATGTCCTCTTGTCTTTCACTCTCTTTGACTCTTCCTTTTCCCTTTGCTTTCTATCATCTACTATATGTCTGACTTATTGGCCCAATCTCTTTGCCTTTTTTTTTTATCTAAAAAACCCCCATCTTCCAATCTTTGAGCTCCTCCGAAATCGGAATTTGTCGGCTGCACGCAGCGGGGAGATCAGTGAAAACTGAAAGCAGGACACATACGTACCTTTCCCATTCTGGCTTTATGGCCTGGGAACGCAGAAGAAGAACAAGAATGGTGCTTCAATTTTAAACTTTTGTTTCAGTGCTGATAGCAGCTGCTGTTCCGGATCTGGATCTGCTCATCTCGTTCATTGGGGCCTTCGCCAGTTCTTTTCTGGCTCTCATCCTGCCGGCGCTCATATATTTCCTCACCATGATGACCGAGCCCGAAGGAGCGCGCAAAATAACCAACGTCTTCCTGGTTTTCATCATCATCATTGGGGCCCTTGTATTTGTCGTCGGTACCTACGACTCCGTCTTGAAAATGCTGCCTTGATTTGGAAGTGTGGAAGGAGTATGGGAAGTGAAGGCGGGATAAGAACGCGAGTGTGTATGTTGTGTTTGCAAACATTCGGCCGAAGAAAACCAACGCCTCCACTTCCTGAGGAAGCTGAACAGGCTCGGTTGTGTGCTCGAGACGGAGGAAGCTCTTCTACAGAGCAACGATTGAGTCAGCGCTCACGTTCGACCTCCAGCTATGATCGTTGAGCAGCCTCAAAAGGCAGGACGAAGTCATGCTGTGGAAGGTCGTCGTCATGGCGGCTGGCAAGCGGGTTAATAAAATAATCCTTTTGCCAGCCACCAGAAGATCTTTGAGTCCAGGGACGGTATTCATGTCGAGATAGCATGAGACTTAGCATGATGTTAACTTAGAAGCTCTTCCAAAAGTCCTATTAAATCCTATAGGACATTGGAAGAGCTTCTAAGTTAGCATCATGCTAAGTCTCATGCTATCTCGACATGAATACCGTCCCTGGACAGTGAGGCGCTGTGTAGGCTATCCTGCAAGACTTAAGTTACACTCCTTATGAGTTCCTGCAAGCCAGATTATTATTTTGGTGTAGATCAGGCAGGCTGATCACGTTCAGTGCCCACACAGACAGGTGTAGGTGTTTCTACACCTAAGAGAGAGAGAGAGAGAGAGAGAGAGAGAGAGAGAGAGAGAGAGAGAGAGAGAGAGAGAGAGAGAGAGAGAGAGATTATATTGTATATTTTATAGTTAGCGTGGGTTTATTACGCTGTTTTGTTTTGTCAAACTGTCTTTTCCGGTTTCATGCATACCGAATGAATTTATGAAGACAAGAATACTTAACTAATAAAGATATTAATTAATTGTAAATAATGACTTTTTGTAAATATGTGTTAGTGTTTGAATGAGCATTGATGTATGTGTGTGTGTGTGTGTGTGTGTGAGCATGTGTGTGTGCGTGCATGTGTGTGTGTGTGTGTGTGTGTGTGTGTGTGTGTGTGTGTGTGTGTGTGTGTGTGTGTGTGTGTATGTGTCTGTGTATATGTGTGTGTGTTCGTTCTTTAATTTAACGGCTATCCACCTTACAGTGATCTTAGACCACAAAACAAAAATAAAAACTTTTTATGTGTATGATTATGTGCACATTTTCCGTTTAAGGGGGTTTGTGTCTGTGTGTGTTTGTGAGTGCGCGTGTACGTCCATGGGAGGGAGAGAGAGAGGGGTGAGGAGGAGAGAGGGATTATTGTATATTTTAGAATTAGCGTGCGTCTGAATGGGTTTATGATGCTTTTTTGTTTTGTCAAACTGTCTTTGTCAGTTAACTCATTATTTGCTTTGTTGAGAGAGAGAGGGAGAGAGAGAGAGAGAGAGAGAGAGAGAGAGAGAGAGAGAGAGAGAGAGAGAGAGGGGGGGGGGGGGTATTGAATATTTTAGAGTTAACTTGTGTCTGATGGGTTTATTAGGGTTTTTTGTTTTTATCAAAATGTCTTTGTCAGTTAACTCATTACTTGCTTGGTTCGTTTATGCATGCCGATCGAATTTATAAAGACAAACAACAATAATTAATTAATAAAGACTTTAAACAATTGTAAACAATGAATGTTGTGAATGTTTGTTAGTATTTGAATGAATGATTGTGTGTGTGTGTGTGTGTGTGTGTGTGTGTGTGTGTGTGCGTGTGTGTGTGTGTGTGTGTGCGTGTGCGTGCGCGTTTGTGTGTCTGTGTGTGTGTGTGTGTTGTTTTGTTTTCATTGCTGTCCTATGTTCTGGGGCCGTACAGTAGCGTTGCTCCCATGCCGCTCAATTGGAATCTCATATCGTAGACACACCCGAGTTGTCATGTTGCGGAATCCCAAGCCAGTAGTTAATTCAAGGAGAGCGAACGAACCTATATTAGGCCGTCAGTAGGTAACCACCAGAGAAGACACTGCACTGCTGCCGAGTCATGTTGATGGAATTCAGTGGGACCTGTTTCTGTTCCAGACCTGCAATGTACCAAACTGGGATCCATTGGGCCTGAGACACAACATACCCAACATTATGATGACTCCTTTATGTCCCAACCTAACCCGTTTAGTTACTAGTCGGGATTGTGATCTCCTTTCATAGTAAACTCGGCGTATTTCCATACAGACACACGCCTGCGCACACACAAACACACACACGCACGCGCACTAACACATAGACACACACTCACACACGCACCCGCACGCTCACTCACACACAAACACACGCGCACGAGCACACACGCACACACACACTTACATATATACGTGCGCGCGCGCGCACGCGGATACACACACACACACACACACACACACACACACACACACACACACACACACACACACGCGGATACACACACAGACACACACACACGCACGCACACACACACATTAACTGATTTTTCTATAAGCTAGATATAAGCACGGAAAAGTAATTCTGGCATGGACCCCACAATATCTTCATATTTTCACTGAGCGCCGGTTGGCCCACCAACTGGAGATCACTCTATTGGCTTATATTGTTTCCTTTTGTCAAACAAGAGGCAAAATCTATTTTTTTGCCGCGCGAGCGAGAGAGAGTGAATGTTGCGTTACTAAGAAGCAACCTTTAACCCTTTCACTGCCAAAGTCGCATTTTAGCACCACAGTGATTTACCACCTATGTCACTAAAAGGCATCAAATTGGGGTCTGTAATCCAAAGGCCCTATTGTCTTAGTTTTGGGAAGGAAGGATAGACGTTATTTTATATATGTCACAGAAGAATCCCTAATACTGCTGATGGATTTTGTTCTCTACCCAGGTACATTTGATGGACATTTTTGGCTGAAATATGGCTGGCGGTGAAAGTGTTAAAATGGAACACCAACTGGTGTCAAGGTCTGAGAAGTCCACTTAAACAGATTCCCAGAATAACAGTGTTCTTTTTATGGTTTCATGTCAATACAGTAGACCTATGCGTTGCTATAATCAACGTAAAATAACAAATAGTGTGAAAATGTAGGCTACAGATCTGCTAAATACACAAGTCACTGGTATTATTTATGGCATTATGCTATTACTGCTACAGTTCTTGCTCTTGCCGTTGCAGCTGTCATGGCTGTTGCCTCCACGGCCATTACTATGCTTTATGTGCGTGGATGTGTGAGTGAAACGAAACTTGTAAAATGAAAACAAATATGTTCAATAAAAAAAGTTTTTAACAGAATTGGGGTATGGGTGCAAGATCTGCATCGCATAATTGGAAGTGATTTTGAATGCTGTACCTTGTTTTGATTCGTTGTCTCTTTCTATGTTGTTGGTTTGTTTTTCAAACGTCTACACACTCAGTCTTACAGTGGAACCTATAAACATGAGCCTACACAGTGCATAGAATTGTAGTATTTGCTTATGTTAGCCTCCAGATGGGATAGGTTGTGATCATAATTGCAAACTGGCTAATCCAAAACAATCCTTAACAAAAGAAATATCCCGACTCAACTTAGGTGGCGCTTTCGTTAGCACTGAACATTTTAAATGGGTGACGAAGCATCTCTATGCGCCCCCAATTTCGTCTCCCCGTGTCTATGTGCCCCTGTCTCTATGTATCCCCGTCTGTATTCCAGTCTTCTACATATCCGTCGCTTGGTTATCCTAACTATAACCCCCCTTCCTATCCCTGACCCAAACACTTGCTTTAACCCTCTTGCATTCGCATTTATTACAGACAAGCCGTCTTCCAGTGTTCAGATTTGTTCATACATGTTCGGGAAAACCTGTCTTCTGAAGCATACAGTTACTACCACATCATTGCAAGTGAGAAGCTTCTTCATAGTGTGTATTAACAGCACTTAAGTTAGTGAGTGATGGAAATGCCATCAGAGGGGGTCTCAAAGTGAGGGCAAGCTACGGGCGATTTTGGGCGACTTGAATGCACAGAGGCAACTTCCGGTTGGGCGGTTTGGGGCGGACACATAGGTGGGAAACATAGAGACAGGACACATACAAACCGGGGGTGTCATACATATCTGCATTGTTAAAAAATCGGGACATTAGTGGTGTTGCACTGCCTGCGAGCATTGCCTCCAGGATCGTTCCCACCATCTGTATACATACTAATGTCCCATATGTGTCTGTTCCAGACCGGAGGACATTAAACACATTTTCACTCACTCACAAACTGGGATATCATCGCACCGATTCCCACAGCACTCTTTTGTATCCTGTTTTGTTGCGCGATGGCGTTCCTTTCAGCTTGCGTGCGTTATACTAACATAGACAAGACACTTCATCTACGTGCCTAGTGTGGATGGATGCTTTCTCCTTTACAGTCAGGCTGAGGAACTAGAGGAAGCCCTCATCGGATTCTTTTTAATCGGCAGTCTACTCACATTCGTATGTACGATCATCGTTTACATACATGTAAGAATGGTAGAGGAAAGAATGGTCGTTATATTATTTTCATATTTAACATTTGTATTTTATACAATTGAATATTATAACTATTTATTTTGACGTGATAAAACTATTCAACGATATTAACTCATTTATGTCAGAATATTAGTTTTCCTTAAAAAATATGGTTTATGTCTAATGAACATATAAAAAAAGGATATCGTCAAACAATTCTGACAACAATAAATAAAACATTGTCACGTGCGAGCTTCACTGGTCAGGTCAGTTAAGCACAATGCGGTTTTTTTATTTATAGTTTATAGCAATTTCCCAGATAAACAAAAATACCCTTGCAATAATTTGTTTACATTCGTGAATAAGGCTTTCATTGCTACCAAACTGGACATTATATGCCATAAACATGGAAATACCTTTTTGGTGTCATTGAAACGCTGGCAATGTGGCCGATGCTTGGGTGTAATGCAGCTTAGGCTACAGAATAGAAAGCAATAACTTTTTGTTGTTGCTTTAAACAACATGCCCCCAAGGTTTCCCCAATGAGACCTTAGCCACTTTTGCTTTAATTTGTTCACAGATTCTACATTGCCGTGAAGGTAGTATTAGATCTATGCCGCGGTTGGATTTATGTCTTACATCCTGCAGTTTCATTGACCAGTTAGACTGTTGATGAAGTGGCTTGTGCAGAAATGTGACTGGGCAGGAGACGAACAACGCACAGTACGTCATAAAGCAGAGGCCGTTGTAAGGCAGCTGCTATTCTCCCTATCCTGTAAGTATGAGAGAGAGAGAGAGAGAGAGAGAGAGAGAGAGAGAGAGAGAGAGAGAGAGAGAGAGAGAGAGAGAGAGAGAGAGAGAGAGAGAGAGAGAGAGAGAGAGTGTGTGTGTGTGTGTGTGTGTGTGTGTGTGTGTGTGTGTGTGTGTGTGTGTGTGTGTGTGTGTGTGTGTGTGTGTGTGCAACCTATTCTAAAAGAACACTGTTGACAACAAGAACGGTAGGAAACTTCACAGTCCTTTTACATTCTGAAGTAATGAACTGGATGTAACTTAACTCATTCGCATCGCAACGATTTTGAATTATTCAAAAAACTCACAAATCACTCCAGCCAAACACACAAGCAAAACATACATAAACAAAAGGAGAGATGAAAGAAAATTACGGGTTTTTACTTCAGGTTTAGACATAGGGAAGTAGTAGATCAGACTTTGTTATATATAGACCTTACATAGAAAAAACACCGATTGGTTACAACAAACCACTACAAAAGCAAAGTCAGATGCAAAATTGTGGTCTAAGGGAGCGAAACGAGTTTAGAAGTGACCAAGGTATGGTGTACACACAGATTTACTTCCCTTGAAGAACATGCATCAAATTGACAGCTATCTATTAATTCCGGATATATATGGCTGGAAGCAACAGTCTCATTGTCACCAACTCCTTGCTCTTGTTTTACAGTATAATGTATATTATTGAATGATCCCAGTGAATATTGTTAATAGCGGGTCTATAGTTATTGGCTATGTCACGATGCAAAAGCTAGAGAAGGTGAGATTAGCGTCCAATCGGAAAGAGACCTTTATGGACGGTGCAAAAGCGGAAATACAAATGTTTGTAACGTCCTCCGGTCTGGAATATACACATATGGGACATTAGTAGATATAGATGGTGGGAACGAGCCTGGAGGCAGTGCAACGCCAGTAAAGTCCCGAATTAGTAACAATACAGATGTATGGTTTAACGCTAAGTATTTGGTGCAAAAGCTATTGGAGTGTACTTTGTCATTGATTGTTGTATGTATAAACAGGTCGCTTTTATAACATTGACATTTTGTGTCTATGTTGTTGTACATGATGGGCTTATTTTGCTAATATTTTATAGCTTCTGATTTCAACATCACTGATATTCAAATTTGGTAGACGATTTTCGGAAAGATTAAAAAGTGTCTTTTTACAACAAATAGAGTTGCCCCCCTTTGAAAAAAGATCGGGCAAACACACGACAATCATGATATGTAATGGCCAGATTAGAAGATAACAAAAAAATCAACGAATTCACGCCTTTGGGGGAAACAATATTATAAATGCCCCAAAACTCCATTCATATCTTCTACAAACAAATAATTGCTGAAGAAGAAATCTCCGAACTGCATAAACACACATGGTCTTACTTCCTCGTTTGACTGGCAAATTAAAGACCCACCAGATCACGTGTATTTTCCCTCTCCCTCTAAAAGACTCACTGACCCAGCAGATTTACGTCCTTGGTTGTTTTTTTCTGGGTAGGTGTGACCCACATACAAATTCCCCCAAGTTCAAAATGAGGCTGCTCTTCAAAGTCTCTGTCTCGTTTTCAATTTGGAGGCATTTGTATGGGAGTTAAACATGGTCAGAATAAGATTTCTTACCAGCGAGAGAGAGAGAGAGAAACCACGTGATTTTCACTCATTGACGTGTTGGGTCTTTAAAGACCCCCCACGTCACGTGTCACATTCCCTCTTATACTAGGAATATTTCTTAAGATTCCTTACTAGCTATAAGAGGGAAAACACGTGGAAACCGTGATTTTGACACGTGACGTGGTGAGTCTTTGAGGCTTCTTACCAGGAGAGAGGGCAGGTAAAAACATTGATTTTTGTGTGGGTCTTTAAGTCAAAATATGGCTGCAAAAAACACAAAATTATATCACATTGTCTATTATTTTGTTAATGTATTTCCTTTTAGTGTGGACATGAATATGAATGCACTGGTCGCTATCTGTGTTTGTTTGTATCTCTTATATGCGTTTTTTGTGTGCTTCAATTTTAAGCTAAAACAAACCCAAAACATTGTTACAGTGCTGATGGCAGCTGCTGTACCGGATCTGGACCTACTCATCTCTTTCATTGGGACCTTCGCCAGTTCTTTTCTGGCTCTCATTCTACCAGCTCTCGTTTATCTCCTCACCATGATGACCGAGCCGGAAGGATCCTACAAAATCACCAATGTCTTCCTGCTTGTGGCACAAGCCACAAACCTATAACTCACTTTGTCGATCTGTCGGTCTGTCAGTCGGTCCAAAATTGTCGCACGCCACAAACGATTGCGAATCCGCGCTTGTTTACCATTATAGGGGAAGACGGGGTAAAAAGCGCATGGGCGGGTAAGAAGCCCACCCCAATTATCTCATGAAATGAAGCAAACTAGCATTCGTCTCATGGGCAAATTTGACTGAAATTTTCTTTATTTCATGAGATAATTGGGGTGGGCTTCTTACCCGCCCATGCGCTTTTTACCCCGTCTTCCCCTACTTGGGTTTGGAAGAAATGAAAAATGGTGCGTTACGTCCTCTCGGTCTGGAACAGACACATATGAGCGTTTTTCAAAAAAGGCCGAATTACAGAACTCGCAAATGATGAAAAAAGAAGTTTGTCAATTACACATTTTTACACTGTGTTATAATGTTACAGACCCTGAAATACCTTAAAGTGGATTATGCCGTTTTTTAGACATGCTTCTTAGCCGTTATGAATTTTTAACCAATTAAATCTATTAAAAAAAGTAATTCGTGCAACAAGTTTCTTTTTTTTTTTTCTAAGGAAAGGAAAGGTTGTTCATTCGCTTAAAATATATTTTATTTAGCAGTAGACACTGCTCTTTTAAATACCAACTGCGAATTTAGTCCTTGATGAAAAACATGTCCGTTTTTCTAACAGAAATAACGAACTTTTGGGGAAAAAAAAGGTGTTTTAGTAGGAATCAACACCTAAGAAAAATGAATGCGCAGCACTATGTTTACAATATTGGTTTTACAGGTAACGTGGACACATATGAAGACAATCCAAACATAGAACGCATGACTTATAGAGTATTTTGCGCGAAATATCTTATTTAGTTTCGTTGCATCATGACATTCTATTCTACGTCACTGACGCTTATCGCGTCAACATATTAAGCGAGTAAGGCGAAACATCTCAGATGTTAACAATTACTAGAATTAGGAACACTTCCTTTTGCCGTTTTACATTAATTTTATATTATAGCACAAAGTATTCAAACGTTTCCTATGAAACAGATCTAAATGGGCATAATACAAACGGCATGTTGCAGTACCAATCACATGTTGTTACACTGACGTTCTATTCAAGACGCGCGTTGACTTATTTTGCGGCTCTAGGGTCTGTACACTCCTTTTATTTGTTTTCTTTCTTTCTTTCCTTATGAGGAAATGGGTTGTAATATGCACAGAGAGAGAGAGTTGAATGAAACTCAAATGTTTTAATGGGGATTAACAGTAAAACGTCACACACACATACACACACACACACATGTGCACGCGCACACACACACACACACGCGCGCGCGCGCGCACGCTCAAATGTTTTAATGGGGATTAACAGTAAAACGTCACACACACACACACACACACGCGCACACACACACACACGCGCGCGCGCACGCACACACACACACTGAGACAGACACTTGGTAGACTATACACAAATTGATATTTGCTTTTCTCTCTCTTTCTTTTTACTGAAATTGTATTGTGCTGGCGCACATGGGGGGATAGAGAGAGAGAGAGAGAGAGAGAGAGAGAGAGAGAGAGAGAGAGAGAGAGAGAGAGAGAGAGAGAGAGAGAGAGAGAGAGAGAGAGAGAGAGAGAGAGAGAGAATGGAGGGAGTGGGCAGCGAATGTGAGTGGTAGTTGAAGCGTTCTCTCTCTCTCTCTCTCTCTCTCTCTCTCTCTCTCTCTCTCTCTCTCTCTCTCTCTGCGTGGATGGATATGTGTGTGTGTGTGTGTATGTGTGTGTGTGTGTGTGTGTGTGTGTGTGTGTGTGTGTGTGTGTGTGTGTGTGTGTGTGTGTGTCACAACAAAGCTTGTTACTTCCCTCATCCTATCTCGTATTGACTACTGTAATGCTCTCCTTTCTGGCCTATCAGTCTCTTCTCTATCTTGTCTCCAGCGTATTCAAAACACAGCTGCTCGTCTTGTCCTTAGGAAGAAAAAGTTCGATCATGTTAGCCCTCTTCTCCGTTCTTTGCACTGGCTTCCTATCGCAGACAGAATTGAGTATAAATTAAACACACTTTGCTATAAATCTATCCATAAAGCTGCTCCATCTTACCTCTGCGACAATATTTCCATCTACACGCCAGCTCGCACTTTACGTTCAGTTTCTGACCCTCTTTCTCTCCAGATCCCTAGTAGGTATAAGCTTTCAACCGTTGGTTGGCGCTCTTTTGCTGTCTCAGGACCGACCTCCTGGAACAAACTTCCTCTCTCCCTCCGTCAGCGACCGACCCTCTCTGCTTTCAAAGCTAACCGCAAAATCCACCTGTTCCCCCCGTCATTAAAGCTCCGCTCTCTTTCTCTTCTCTCTCTTGCCATTCTGTGCCAGTCTGTTCTACTATGTTCCATTTATGTCATCCGTGTGTGTTCGCTTTGTATTGCGTTTTTGTATGAATGCGCTATGAATGCTAACGTGTGTGTGCGCTCTGATTTGATTTATAATATCAAGATTCAGCGCCGTATAAATACTGTATGTTGTTGTTGTTGTGTGTGAGCATACGCATCAGCGTGTTGTGTGCGCACGAATAGGCATACGTGTGTGCGAGTGTGTATGCGCGCGATGCGCGCACGTGTGTGTGTGTGTGTGTGTGTGTGTGTGTGTGTGTGTGTGTGTGTGTGTGCATTGGTCACTATAAACAAATTCTAGCCCAGCCAGCCGGAATAGCATCTGCCGCCTCGGAGACGACCGACTTGGCACGCATTAGCAGACATTGTTGGAGGTCCTTATCAGCTCAGCTTCTTCCGTGGCCTCTTCTCATGACACACACTTGCTGAATGTGGTCGACTACTGTATGTGAACATGACTTGGTCTCATCCTTCTGCCACAGTTTATCGCTGCTTTTCCTTGCCACATACTAGCCGTTTATTTCCGTTGAATTTTACAACCATGCTCATTCAAACTGATCACTTTTCAGTCAATCAATCAATCAGTCATTCAATCAATCACATTTATTGTCCTCTTAAAAGACAGGTTTTGTTACCTTTGCTGTTGGAAAATTATTGTCCAACACTCGACTCACATTAGGCCTATGTGTTTCGCATTGCCATCAGTTATTGAAAATGCTTGAAGGCAAACATGTAATATAGCTTATGTGTCAGCGACCCTCTTCAGTTTTCTTTTACAATTTAAAAAACAGAACTTCCGATTGCTGTGGTAGGATTTTCCATGTGCCGAAATGGCACATATATTATATATTAGTAGGACCTACTATTATTTCCTCAATATTATTTCTTATTACCAAAAAGTACGTTGGCATTTTTATTTTATTTTATGTTAAGTGTTCTTATCATTTGTTTCCTTTTCCTTTTATCTAATAGATACATTGGTGAAAAGACGTAACATTAAACTACTGAACTGAACTGTATTCCCACAAACCACTGGTCCCACACTTTAGTTTTCTATTCATACTAGTCCCACATATCCCACATACTGCTATTCCAACAGTGTCTTTCTGTTTCTGCTGAACCCAGACAAACGCATGTGCCCACGAGCACGCGCACACACAAGCACACATACGCACACACGGGCGCGCGCGCACGCACACACACACACACACACACACACACACAGACACGCACACGCACACGCACACGCACGCACGCACGCACACACACACACACACACACACACACACACACACAGGAACCAGGGGCGGACCAGATGATTCGTAACTTTCACGGCCTACCTTGCTTTCTAAAACTCAAACATACTATTCACGGTATGTCATGGGGGGGGGGGGGGGGCGGAAACCCTGGACCACCGCGCCTGCAAGCGTATCAACTGATTCATAACGGGGGTGGGTGGGGGGGGAGTCCGCAGGGAGTCCAGGGAGCTGTATAGGTCCTGGGTTAATGTGTAGTGGCCCTGTGGGAGCCCAGGGGGCAAAGTCCCCAGCAATTGTGCAATTTAGAGATTATTAAAGCAAAAATTGAGTCATTTTACCCTTGTAGAAGATACATGCTTGGGGAAAAGGGGGGGTCCTGAAATACTGGAACCCCCCGTCAGATCCGCTGTTGCACACACACACACGCGCGCGCACACACACACACACACAAATATACACACACACACACACACACACACACACAACGGTATAGATCTAGGCATGTAGGAATACAGGCAGGCCTATTCATATCATGTGGCTTGTCCCACGAACTTACATTAGTCCGTGGCCTGTCCCCATACATTCACCTCCGTTCGTGATGAAGAACAACAACAAATAACAAGTAGACTAGAACACTGCTGGGTCAAATAATTCCCATGATTTGGCTGTGTTAAATTGTTTCACGGCACCTGTAGATGATACAGTCATTCTTTTGAGCGCAATGAAAAATGACCGTCTCTACTGGCAGTTTATTTCCACAGGGGGCGACAGACGTTTATAAGTTTACGTCACGAGAACAGCCTGCAGGCCTGGTATGACGTTATTTTCCAGTGCACAACTGACATCACTGATATTGAACGTTTCACAATCTATTCTCAAAGTTAGGAGTTGACCAGAAGAGAAGCGGACACACCCGTCAGCAACTTCCGCCTATGGCGGATCGTAACGAGAGTGACCGTAACGATAGTGACAACATGCATTAAAAAAAAATATTTCTCTTTGTAGTGAAAAATCTTTAGATCTAAATTGAAAGTAATCCTGAGGACCGTTCCTCTGAATCTATTCACGTTTTTATCTGAATCGTTTTTAGCATAGAAATTAGCGTAACGATAGTGACATTTTAAAGAAAAGTGCCTTACTCGGATCAGAAAAACGGACCTAAAATGCTCAACAGACGTTGCTAAGCGTTCCAGTTTCACATTCAGTCGTTGAGAGGAGAAGTGATGTAAATCTTTGCAAACTCTTAACCCTTTCGCCGCCAGCCATTTTTCTGCAAAAAATGTCCATCAAACTTACCTGGGTGGAGAAAAATAATCAACTACAATATTGGGGATTCCTCTGTGACATGTATAAAGTAAGGCCTGTCCTTACCTCTCCAAATTATGAAAATAGGCTCTTTGGATAACAGACCCTGGTTTGGGGCCTTTTCGTGACATGGGCGTTAAATCATTGTGGTGCTAAAATGCGGCATTGGCGGTGAAAAGGTTCATTGAAAAATAGACTAGTCGTTAGCTATTGAGGAAAACGTGTCTTCGTAACGATAGTGACATAATTCTGACGGACATTGAAATTTGGTGCTTCAAAGTGCCGTCAAAACGCAGACCATTTTTTCTCAAAAGCATACTCATCAATTTTCCGACGTACACGTTAATTACATTATTTTTCATATTATTTTGGCATCAAATACTTTCACTTTGCTTGCTGAGATGTCTTCAAAATTTCAGTGCACATCAAAAGACACGCATTTTGGGGCACCCCTTGTGTTCAGATTGCGTAATGTTTGTGTGAAAATGAAGAAATAGAAACTTATTTTTGTGTGCAATTTACAGGCAACATATCAAATTCTTCATTAATTTGTAGCAACTACAAATTTGCTGTCCATACCCTCTCCCAGATTGTTTTAATTTGTTAAGACACATTTTCCGGCCTTTTTTGAAAAACGCTCATATGTGTCTGTTCCAGACCGAGAGGACGTAAAACACCATTTTTCATTCAGTCAAATTGCAGGCCGATCTTGCAAGCTGATGAGATCTTCACAGATCGAAACAGCTGTCTTTGCATATTAAGGCATTGTCCCTCACCCATTGGGAGAACAAATAAATCAGTACATTTTATTAAAAAAATTCAAATTATTTTTCAGAACACGGAACATTTAATAAAGTTAAAGTTAACTGGTTTTGTTTCTGAGGTTCACAAATACAGACATTGGACACAGAAAATTTTATCAAAGCAAATTATTCTGCATTTCAAATGCACCAACTTTTCAGTCCTTCAGAATAGGGGTACAGAGCTCAACTATTCACTGAGATTTCTATTTCATACTATTTGTATCCTTAATTTGGATATCATCTCAGTAGTTGGCCTTCTCTAGTCATGTCTATTAGTTTTTGAAATTTAAATTTCAGAACATTATTATTTTCTTCATATTACATAAGATTTTTACGATTTTGGGCTTAACATAGTGCTGGTTTGCTTTTATTGTGGATTTTTGATTTGGTGCAAAGAAGACACCATTATCTTGTAGAACGTCTTCTTGCTCTCAAGTTCACATCCACTGGACAGTCAAATTGCAGGCCGATCATGCAAACTGATGTGATCTTCACAGATTGAAACAGCTGTCTTTGCATATTAAGGCACTGTCCCTCCCCCATTAGGAGAGCAAATAAATCAGCACATTTGTTTGTTTGTCGTTGTTTTTTTATCTTTCAGAACACGGAACATTTCATAAAGTTTTGTTTCTGAGGTTCACAAATACAGACATTGGACACATAAAATTTTATCAAAGCAAATTATTCTGCATTTCAAATGCACCAACCTTTTAGTCCTTCAGAGTAGGGGTTTTGAGGTCAACTATTCACTGATATTTCTCTTTCATACTATATATATGTATATGTTACAGCCCTTCATGGAAGCTTCATCAGAACTGTAACAACGTACATAAACCGCATCTGAATGTACATAATCTTAATACCTATCGTATATATATATATATATATATATATAAAATTATATAATATAGTATGAAAGAAAAATCTCAGTGAATAGTTAGCTCCGTACCCCTACTCTGAAGGACTGAAAAGTTAGTGCATTTGAAATGCAGAATAGTTTGCTTTGATAAAACATTTCTGTGTCCAATGTCTGTATTTGTGAACCTCAGAAACAAAACCAGTTAACGTTAACTTTGAGTAATGTTCCGTGTTCTGAAAAATAATAATATTTGTTTTAATAAAATGTGCTGATTTATTTGTTCTCCCAATGGGTGAGGGACAATGCCTTAATATGCAAAGACAGCTGTTTCGATCTGTGAAGATCTCATAAAAAAAAACCAACACCACTTTTCAGTCCTTCAGAGTAGGGGTACGCACGCACGCACGCACGCACACGCACACGCACGCACGCACGCACACACGCACACACACGCACACGCACACACACACACACACACACACACACACACACACACACACACACGCGTATATGGGAACATCAATATATAATGTCCTGAAAAGGGTGCCATAGGCCTACGCTTGTTTTTGTCCTTACATGAATAAAAATTATATCACAATAAAATTCAACCTTTCTGCACAGTTTGAAAATTACGTCATCATTTCTAAGCGTCATCAATAAAGCCGTGTTTGCAGCTGAGCCTGTTTGAAATGGATCTGACAAAATAGCGATTATATATTTCTACACCTTTACAAGTCTGAAACTTACAAACGAGTTGGCGAAAATGTATGTGCATTTGGATTTTGTTTATGGGTGACCCGTGTGTCTTGTTGCATAGTTTTTGTGTGCGTATAAAGCTTTCTGAAACTGGGAAAAAAATGACTTTGAAGACACTAGCTAGAAAAAGTGATTATTCACAGTCATAAAAGAACAAACTTTTCTTTAGATAGAATCATAAATTCCATTCATTTATGTACCCTCTATTTGGTAAATCGCCAGAATTATGTGACAAATCTTTGCCCTGAAAACTGAAACATGTTAACTAAATTTTCTCCCAATTAATGGGCTATATGACCCCAAATTATTTTGCGATGTGATCACAAAAGACGAAACTTAGGTGTATTGTTATGGCATCCCCATCAAGCCGTAATATCAGAGCAGGTGTCTGCTGATCCAAAAAAATATTTGGTTTAAAATTTTGTTCCGCTGCAGGATTTAGAGAACCAGAAGTGATTTTCTTGAGTTTGTACAATACTACTGGCCCTGTCATTGTTGACATTATGCATAACAAGTAGGCAATCTCTGCTCATTAATAGGTGGAAACCGTTTTTCACAAACTGATGAACCACCTACATCGCTCAGCCATCGGCACTAGTAAGTCATAAGCCATAAGTCATAATTAGTTTCTTTATTGTTCATTGGCATTGTACAACGCACATGGAAACTTGTCTTCCACCGTGTAAAATGAAAATACTAAATAAAAGTATGAAACATAAATTTACATTAACAGAATGTAACTCCCACACCACACCCAATCATTCATCCGCTCTCCACTATCTTGCTCACTCATCATGCAACCCACCACCACTTCCGCCTTCATTTTTAACCTTTTTTTTAATTTTTTTCCTTCCTTTCCTCCTTTTTTAGTTATTCCTTTTTTATTTTTTTCCCTTTCTCCCCCCCCCCCTCCCCCCCCCCCCCACCATTTAATTAAAAAAAACCCAACTTTTAGGTAGTCTTTTTGCTGCTCTATTTCATCCTATTGTCTGTGTGGATGACTAAGATGGACATTTCCAAGAGCCGTAAGTGTTGTTATTTGATACAAAAATGTCTGGGTTTCTGTGTGACCTAGTGTTTCATACTGTGTGAAGTTGGTGTATGTGGGAGAGAGAGTGTGTGCGTCCGTGTGTGTGTGCGTGTGTGTGTGTCTGTCTGTGTGTGTGTGTGTTTGTGTGTGTGTGTGTGTGTGTGTGTCTGTGTGTGTGCATGTGTGCGTGCATACTTCATGAAGACGCTAGTCCTCTCAAGGTCAAGGTCACTATGACCTACCCTGATAAGTAAGATGTCCAAGTTCTTCCCCACTCACTACCCGGACCCAATTTGATCCCATGTTTCGGGTTGTTCCTGTCCAAGTCCTACAAAAAGCATTGATTTTACAGATCAATGCATTCTTTCTGTCAGAGTACCATACTTTAATCACATCCAAAACGCTTGAAAATGTGTGTGGTTAGCAGAGAACAGTGGTTTACAGTCATGTAAACAGACCACTCAGTTGCTGTTTTACAAAAGTAAGGACTTTATTTATTGATGGGCCCACTTAGATCCATATAATAGCACTGTCTCTGTCTTAACAAAAAAGTTCTCTCTCTCTCTCTCTCTCTCTCTCTCTCTCTCTCTCTCTCTCTCTCTCTCTCTCTCTCTCTCTCTCTCACTCACTCTCCATCTCTCTCTCTCTCTTGCTGTTGCAGGTAACACACACACACACACACACACACACACACATACACACACACACACACACACACACACACACACACACACACACACACACACACACACATAACAGTCTATACCCATAGTTCTGTATAAGAGTTATTTTTTTCCAGATTGGTCTTGTCTGACTGCATCTAAATATGTACACCTACTTGTTTAAACCTTTACAACAGATGATTTATTATATTCACAAAACATTACGGTCTAGATCTACTTGCAGTAAAAACGTAGTGTAACTGTCAGCAAAAAAGTAAGCGCGCCAAACCGACAATATATATATATATTTTTAACACGGAACATTACTCAAAGTTAACGTTAACTGGTTTTGTTTCTGAGGTTCACAAATACAGACACTGGACACAGAAAAGTTTTATCAAAGCAAACTATATCTATACTTTACAAAATTAATTTAATTTTTTGGGGGTGTGTTATTTTTGTTTGTGGCTCAAGCCACAAACCTATAACTCACTTTGTCGGTCTGTCGGTCTGTCTGTCGGTCGGTCGGTCGGTCCAAAATTGTCGCACATTTTGACAAAATTGTCGCACTTCAAATCGAGGCTACGCTTCAAATTGAGTCCGCTCTTTAAAATGATGTATTTTAAAAGCGTACAAAATAATAAACATACGTAATACAGACACTACAACAGACACGACGAGTATGCGGTGCTTCTTTTGATGAGTATAAGTAGGATACATAGTTTTAAATGTTTTCCAAAAGATATAAAAAGTTACGAAATGGTGCAGAGATAACATTCTGGTATACAGAATAAAATTATTGAAAAGCCAGGGGAGGTGACTCATGATTGGAATGGTAAAAATAGACCGCGTGCCACAAACTATTGCGATTTCGCGCTTGTTTAAATATATATATATATATATATATATATATATATATATATATATATATATATACTTCGAAGAAGGAAAGCACATCAGTCTACCTGATCCAGGCACACCTCTCTACATTCCTCCTCACCGGGAGTATGTTGGTGTTTACTACGATTTCTATGACCTCCCCTATTGAATCCTTCACTGGATCCACCAACATGGCATCCCATCTCTTCTACTCTCTTCGAGGGATTGTAATTTTAGAACATTATTATTTTTGTTATTTTACACAAGATTTGTATCATTTCTTTTGAATTAAGAGCTGGTTTGCTTTTATTGTGGACTTTCAATCTGGTGCAAAGAGGACAACCTTTCTCTTGGAGAAAGTCTTCTAGCTCAGTTTGAATGTTCACTGTGGACATTCTTTGCAGGCCGATATGCAAACTGAAGAGTCTTTCTCAAAAACGAAACAGCTGTCTTTGCATAGGCATTGTCTATCTCCCCCCCCCCACCCCCCCCACCCCCATTGGGAGAAAAAGTAAATCAGCACATTATTTTCTTTTATTCTTTTCAGAACACAGAACAAATCGTAAAGTTAAATTTATTGAGTTTCTTTCTTAGGTTCACAACCTTATACATTGGACACAAATAAAGTTTTATTAAAGCACACTATATATATATAAGAGGAAAGCTTAATGATGTGGTTGTTTTTTTCTTCTTCAATTCTTGTACGTATATATATATATAGTCTTGCATATGGATAGAAAAAACACCGTTGTATATGGCCAAACGTTTCGTGTTTATTTTAACACTTTTTCAATGGACAGGTTGAGCACGCTTAAAATTCCCCTCTTTTATACCACATTCATAGCTCAAGGTAAAAAGTAAAACCTGAAAACAGTTCATATGTCCGCACCTTTCTTAGTGGACATCATCGTTCACCTGAACCACACACACTCACACACACACACACATACCCCCCACCACACACACACGCACGTACACACGCGCACACAAGCACCCGCATACGCACACAAATGTGTGTGCAAGTATATACGCCCACAAGCACACACAAACACAGCCATGCTCTCAGCAGAAGAGGAAGGAGAAGAAGAAGACGAGGAGGAGGAGAAGGAGGAGGAGGAGTAGGAGGAGGAGGAAGAAGAAGAAGAAGAAGACAGGAGGGGGAAGAGAAGAAAAAGGGAGAAGAAAAAGATAATGAATGTATATGCTAGTTTTCAATGGTAAAATATAAATGGCTGTACAAGTAATACAAAATAGTATAACACTAGCGCAACGCCGAGTACCAGTAACGTCTAGTAACGGTAACACCAAGTACTGGTAACTCTGAGTACAGCAAATTTGAAGCGATTCGGTTAAGAAACGGCGGAGTCGTATAGCGCGCGCGTGTCTGCACCGATTCGCTGCCGGTTTGGTACACGGATAGTCACCGTCCCCGGTCATCTGCGTGCCAAATTCGAAGGCAATCGGTCCAGAAACGCCGGAGATACGGGCGCCGAGAGGCCGGCGGATGCGCGTTTCGCGCATTTGCGAAACCGCGCAAATGACACGGCCGCCTCGGTTGCCGTTGCCATCGCCCCGTGAGGGCTCACAGCAAATTTGAAGCGAATCGGTCGAAAAACGGCGGAGTTATAAGGCCCGTTTCGTGTTTCAGACAGACACACACACACACACACACACACACACACACACACACACACACAGGACAGTTGGCTTTTTACTATATGATGACTAGGTAAAACATGTGATAATGATTAAAAGGTGTTCTCTAAAGGGGGAGTACAATTGCACGCGTAGAAGCAGCGAGGACGGGGCGAGGAGAGAGAGAGAAAAAAGGAGGGAGAGCAAGGGAGATAAAGAACGAGAAATAGAGGGGTGAGAGAACCACAGGGGGCGGGGGGAGAAGGCCGGGGCGAGGCGGCTGCAGGGAGCCTAAGGAGTACTTTGGTATACCAGAGCAGTAGAGTTAGCATGGCAGTGCATCACCCTCTCAGCCATCAAGGGTGTTCAAGCCCAGGGGGGCGAGGGTTTTTAGTTTATCGATCCACATTTTCTCCCGCCTGATTCTGTGGTTGAGGTCATTCTTATGGACCTTTTCGATCACCAGGCACCTCACATTGGACAGGCTGTGTCCAGGCTGGTTGAAGTGCCTGGTGACCAGCGTTCCTATGTTTTTCCCTATGTGTGATCGATGTAACGCTAATCTCACTTTTAGACTGTTTTTTGTTTGTCCTACATATTGCGAATGGGGGCACTGGCTGCAGAATAGCTAATAAATCACATTGTCTGTGTCGCAGGACACAACATCTCTGATTGTGAACATCTCCTGTGTGTGTGAGCTGTGGAAGCGGGCTGTCTCCACCAGGTGCTCCCTGCAGGTAATACACTTTTTGCTGCACCTCCGGCAGCCCGGCTCCTGGTCGCTGCATGGGGCAGGGAGGGCTGAGGGCATCAGCATGTCCCTGAGTGATCGGCATTTTCTGTGTCCGACTAGGGGCGCGTCAGGGGTGGCCTTCTTCATTTTGCTGCTGCTCTGGAGCAGATGATGGCTATCCCTAAGCCACCGGCCCAGGGGAGGGTTGAGGGGATTGTGAGTCAGGATAATGGGAACCCTGTCCGTAGTTTTCTGGGTTTTATAACTCATCGTCTGGCTTCTCGGAGTCTGCAGGGCTCTTTGCCGTGCATCCTCGATCACTGGCCTAGGGTAGCCACGATGCTGGAAGTGGCGCGCCATGTCGTGGCTGTGCTGGATGAATTTTTCCGTGTCTGAACAGAGTCTCCTCAGCCGGAGGAATTGGCTGAAGGGCACGTTGTTCACACAATGCCGCTGTGGGTGAATCCGTTCTCAAATTTCAGGAGTATGTCCAGAAAGGGTATTTCTGTCCTGGAACTATTGACAA
This sequence comes from Phymorhynchus buccinoides, assembly GCA_017654935.2. Lineage (NCBI taxonomy): Eukaryota > Metazoa > Mollusca > Gastropoda > Neogastropoda > Raphitomidae > Phymorhynchus > Phymorhynchus buccinoides. The sequence continues at coordinate 753 of JAGGCT020001073.1, read as the reverse complement.
CAAATTTGATCGTTGGGTGGAAGGAATTGATAAATTCCGCAAAGTTGTCAAGTTCCTCCTGACTGCCGGTCCAAAGCATCAGTATAAAATCAAATCAAATCAACTTTATTTCAAAAAACCCTGGGGGCACAAGAAAATGCATACACGTACCATTCACACCTGCGGCATCAAACATTCCAAACAATAGCCCAAAAGACACCATAACAGTACACATCAACATAGTATTACATAGGCTCCAAACAAAAACAACAACAAAAACCAACAAAAACACTTTTTTTTTTTTTAAACAGTACTCATCACCATATAGATAGGCACATTATACCATCATGCACAGATACACCTTCATACACACACACACACACACACACACACACACACACACACACGTATACATGCACAACACAGTTGCTGGAATTGCACATATGAATCCTTTTTTTTTAAACCGCTAATTAACTTATCTCCATTAACAAATATTGACATATGAAACATGACAAGAAACAATTAGGACATAAACTCAGACATGGTGACCAAGATGTGTGAATTAAAAAAATGTGAATGTGGTATGAGGTACGTGGTATCAACTAAGGTTCAGAACTCTTTTAAGATAACCTTTATGAAACAAACTAAACGACTGAGAGTTCTTTTATTTTTTGACTGAAATAAGGAATTAAACTTTATTACGTTTGGGTTTTTTAAACAATAATTTGGCAAATAACGTTTTCTAGCATCCTGAAACGTTTGACATTCAAAAAC
>JAGGCT020001072.1:0-25000 GCA_017654935.2 Phymorhynchus buccinoides | reverse complement strand
ACCTCATTTTGGATGATTTTTGAAAGTCTTATAAGAGAGGTTCTACTTTAATTGCAAAATCTAAAACTGCGTCGTGTGAAAATTTGCTACTTTCTGTTTGATGCAGTGGCCTGAAATTCAACGGGAGATTTGAGCATCATAGATGTAAAGATGTGCATAAGAAAGAACACTGGAAAACTACATGCATGGGTGAAAGTAAAACATTCTCTCAATCCTCAAATGACGTGTTCTAACCTTCTCTGAATGCCTTGGCATGAGGCTGTGTCAGACCAGTTGACATAAGCTAGAACGCCAAGGCTACATCAAAATGTTGTTATGGATGTGCGGGGATTGTCTTAAGCCATGACAAGCTCCTGGCATAACATCATCAGTCTAAAATCCTCCGAAGTCGGAGTGTGGCTGCCCACGTGGCGGGGTAATAAAAAACCTGGTCACACACGTAATGTTCTCATCCCTAGCTGGTGCATTTGTACCGTAGTGTTCAAGTGCTTCGGCTGTTGGGATGATCCCTGGAGTCTTTAAGCCAGGGAACAACAACAACAACGTTCTCTGAATCTTCCCAATCCTGAAATGGTGACCACATTAAAAATAATTTCCAATGTGTGTGTCTGTGTATACAGGATGGGTGGGGGGTAGTGTTAAAATTGCATGTATCTATCATCTTGTTTTAATCTGCCGTCAGTTTCGGCAGACATGTTTGATTTTATAAGACTGTGGCAGACCTGTTTACCCCCTACACAAGTCTTGAGTAGTCTGGATAGCTGAAATGAGTAGTTTCGGTGCAAAATGTGTAGTTTTATTCATTAAACCATCAAATAATGTTCACTGAAAATGAGTAGTAATCAAGAATTAGAGTATTATTTTCAGTTTTGAAGAGTAGTAGAGGTCCAAATCGAGTAGAATGCTACTCGAAAAGAGTAGAGTAAACAGGTCTGCTGTGGTTCCGGATGATGAGACGGCCAATCCTGAGGACTTTCTACCAGCTTTTTTAACTCTTTCGTTCCTGAGAACCGCTTTTGAGGTTGAATGGGAGCAGAGAGAGAAAATAAAGTTTTACGCCCTCTTGGGCCTTTCGGCCATGTGGGGGCTGAATGGGAGCAACTGCAGATTCCTAGCTTTATAGAGCTCTCTATTCCTGGGTTTCCAGAGAGAGTAAAACTGTATCAAGGGGTGTTATGTTATTGTAAATATGCGGCATGTTTTCAGCAGCCTGTTTCTCTTTCATAAACAATACTTGCCCCAGTAAGAAAAGGGAAAAAACCCTTATTGCAATTATAGAAGAGAAAATTAATAACAGTTGCATCATGTTGCATGATATTACGAGCAAAAGAGGCCCGTAGGAATCAACGGGATAAAAAAAAATTCAGCAGCTAAAGAGGTTCAGGAATGAACAGTGGTTGAAACTTCTCTAAATACAGAAACCAAAGAGTTAATCCTGATTTCAGGAGCATGCCCGAAGTACTTTAACCCATGTACACATGTCGACTCGGGTCTGTACAATGCGCCTCACCTGGGCCGTCTGCTGCAGAGCCAGGTCAGCCAGAGAGGCCAGGTGATGACCCGTCAGCTGTAGCTCGCATATCTGCTCCGTGTCAAACACCTCTTGCAAGGCCTGTATGTCACACAACGCACACAATGAGGGTTCATACAGATTTTTCATATCAAAATTAAGGTCAGGTCAGGTAGTCAGGACAATTAGGCCTCGCGGCCACTTCACTGTCCTGTCATTATTTTTGTTTGAACTTTTTCACAGCTGAGAGGTTTTTATATTTTGTTTTTGGCAAATCTGCCTATAGTCACGCTCACATTATTGCAGTTTTGAGATGTTGGTGTATTTGTAAAGGAGGTTTCTGTGCTCGTTTAATATGTGCAGGAAGAGTATTCCAAAACTTTGCTACTCTGTAAGAATTTTTTTTTCTTCTAATATTAGTTTGGCTATACTGGGTTAGTATTTTTAAATCACTGTTACGGGTTCTTGAGTCAGTTGTTAGCTGGAACAGATTTATTAGTATTGTTATCACTGAAATGTTTTTGTTTATCAGATCCCCGCAAATTCTTCTATATTTCAGAAATGGTAATTTCAACTTCCTCAGTCTATGTACAATACACAAACGTTCAAAGACCTTTTCAAAGACCATCTCACGACATACAGTGATGATGATTGCTTCGATCATGATCATGAATTCAAGTTGCACCGGTGTGGCCAAAAGACCTGGACATAGTAAAGGGAAGCAATTCTCAAAAACTCGAGAACATCTGCTATGTGGTAAAACAAGTCAAATTAAATTGTTTCTTTATCAATTCTGGAAGCAAACAAAACAAAAAAATATGGCGTCAATGACTTCTTTTAGGTATCAATGGCTTTTTTCACAAACCATTTCACGATTTTCACAAACCAAAACCAATTTCAAAGACTTGAAAATGGCACTCCATTTCTCAAGTAACCTTCAAAGACTGTGCAACCCTGTTAATATATCTGTGAATAATTTTTTATGATGTTCATATTCTGATCACTTCTCGGCCTTTTGGCTAAGACAGTGATTCAGGAACATAAATTTTTGTTTATACCCTGGTTGGTTTGTTCAGCCCGTCGTACATGGCGAAAGCCGATACGCGACGTTAAACTGAACTTCCATCCATCCTGTGAATAATTTTGTCAATTTAAAAACAAAACAAAGACACTGCTGCTTAGCTTGTCAACTTAGTAAAGAACATCCACTGAAATTGTGTACAGGCTCCACTGAACTCAGTCGAAGTGATTCTGCAACAGCGCAGTGTCTCCTCTTCATGACCTACCCTAGATTTGCTCCACTTGGATAGCTGGTTTTGGATTCTGCGATCTCACAAACCCGAACCCCGTGGGGATACTGGGGCCGGGGATCTTTTGTATAAATAGTTCCACCTTCTTGAAGTTCTGTCCTTGCAGCTTCCTCTATTCTGTCACTTTGACTCTGCCTTTTCCCTTTGCTTGCTGTCATCTACTATCTTTCTGACTTATTGGCCCATTCTCCTGCCTTAAAAAAAAAAAAAAAAAATCTTCAAATAACTTTTCTCCTTTGAACTCTTCCGAAATTAGAATGTGTCGGCTGTACGCAGCGGGGAGACCAGTGAAAACTGAAAACCGGACACATACGTACTTTGCCCATTAAACCCGAAACCAGTGAGTTGGGACTCACTCACAATGAGCGGTGTGAGAGCAATGCATCCTAAGGCTCTGGTTCACATTAGACGCGTAAGTTCTGTACGGAAAACCCTAAATAAGTGGAAGAAAGAAGGATAAAAGTTCACGCATATAGGGGAAATTCGGACGCATGCGCACATTTTTTTCCTTCTTTGTTTCACTTATTCATGGATTGCACACGGGTTTCCGCATGGAATATCCATGCACGTGTGTACACAGCCTTAAAGGCATGAGGTGCCATGGCTCAGCATAGAGGGTCCTAGAGGCGGGATAGAGGGTCCCAGTGGCATTGTGAATGCTAAAAATAATTTTTTTAGTCCATCCCTGGGACCCTCTGCACATTCTTTTAGAGGGTCCTCTAAAACATTAATGCTTCATAGACCCCCAAATGGGGGTCCCTGAGGACATTAAGTCGCTGGGCTTGTTTCTCACAACAGCCTGCAAAGTCAAAAATCTCACGTCAATTTTGAGTTATGGGTATTTTCGTGCTCTCTAGCATCTTATCTTTCATATCCGTAGAGGACAATCTTTAATAAATCTAAATATTCCAAAAAGTGCTTTAAAATTAGTTGGTTGGTGCATTTTCTTAGGATAGGCTAGACTTTTAGAGTGTGATTTCTCAAAACGGCAGACAGTCATGTCACCATACCGACTTTAAATGCTCATAGCTCTGCAACAAGAAAGGATACAAGAACGGTTTTTATATAATCAAAAAAGAGAATGGTCTTAAGTTTTTTAACTGTATCATTTTCTCAGAATTGCCACCAACATATTACGTACTGACCTGATGACATCACTGATGATGTCATCAGTTGAAGAGGAATAACCCCGACTTGCTGGCTTTTGCTCTTGCACAGTCAAGAGATCTATATCCCCAGACCATTCTTACAGACTGTCTCTATCAGTTGTCTTTTTCATGGCATGATTTGCCCAATGATTTTTTTGGTTTAATTTTCTCTGGCAGTCAAGGGGTTAATGTCCCTTTCGTGGTGCTGGGTCACCAGGGCTCTCAGGGACCTCCATTTGGGGGTCTATGAAGTACTAGAATTCTAAAGGGGCCCTCTAAAATAATGTGCAGGGGGTCCCAGGGATGCACTATAAAAAATATTTTTAGCATTCACAATGTCACTGGGACCCTCTATGCTGTAAGTAAAGGAGTCCCTGGGACCCCTTGATTTGTGGGACGGTTGGGAGCCCTGGGTCACACTACAGTGGAACCTCCATTACAAGACCTTCAGAAATCATCCAAAATGAGGTCTTACAAGGGAGGGGTCGTATAAGGGAGGTAATTTTAATACTTACAAAGAAGGGCAATGTCTCAGGGAAGTAGGTCTTGATGAAAATGTTTTACGTCCTCTCGGTCATAGACACATATGGGACATTTGTAAATACAAAGATGGTGGGAACAATACTGGCAATGCCCGGAGGCAGTGCAACACCAGTAAAGTCCCGAGTTTTTAACAATATAGATAGGTGTAGCGGTAACCACGCCTCGGTTAGACCTCATAGGCTATGGTACCGCTACATTGTCTTATGTAGGTCTTATGTGGGAGGGAGTCTTATAATGGGAGGTCTTATAAGGGGGGGGTTCCACTGTAATGTCATCCGCTCCACTACGCACAGAGTACATGAGGTCCTGCATCTTGACCCTCATCCTGCAGGTGATGAGGACGGGGGTGTGGGGGTAGGACACCACGTACACCACATCCGTCGCCCGGAACGGCCCAGATCCTTCCACGTACACGCGCATCCACGTGGCCCCGCCCAGGCTCCTCGCGCTCAAATGCTGGGAGAAGAGAGAGAGAGAGAGAGAGAAAGGGTTCTTTTTAACCCTTTCAACGCCAGTCAATTTTCAGCTAAAACTTTCCATACACCACATCCGTCGCCCGGAATGGCCCAGATCTTTCCACATACGCGCGAACCCACATGGCCCCGCCCAGGCTCCTCGCGCTCAAATGCTGGGACAAGAGAGAGAGAGAGAGAAAGAAAAGGTTCTGTTTAACCCTTTCAACGCCAGTCATTTTTCAGCTAAAACTTTCCATACACCACATCCGTCACCCGGAATGGCCCAGACCCTTCCACGTCCATCCACGTGGCCCAGCCCAGGCTCCTTGCGCTCAAATGCTGGGAGAAGAGAGAGAGAGAGAGAGCGAGAAAAGGTTCTGTTTAACCCTTTCAACGCCAGTCAATTTTCGGCTAAAACTTTCCGTACACCACATCCGTCGCCCGGAATGGCCCAGACCCTTCCACGTACACCCACGTGGCCCCGCCCAGGCTCCTCGCGCTCAAATGCTGGGACAAGAGAGAGAGAGAGAGAGAAAAGGTTCTGTTTAACCCTTTCAACGCCAGTCAATTTTCGGCTAAAACTTTCCGTACACCACATCCGTCGCCCGGAATGGCCCAGACCCTTCCACGTACACGTGCATCCACGTGGCCCCGCCCAGGATCCTCGCGCTCAAATGCTGGGAGAAGAGAGAGAGAGAGAAAAGGTTCTTTTTAACCCTTTCAACGCCAGTCAATTTTCAGCTAAAACTTTCCATACAAGTCGTTCTGGCCATATATATGTCCGGGATTAATAGATACCTGTCAATTCACATCGCAATGATTTTGAATCATTAAAAAATCCGTCACAAATCACTCCAACCATACACACAAACAAAACAGACATAAACAAAAAGAGAAATGAAAGAAGATTACAGGTTTTTACTTCAGGTTTAGACATAGGGAAGTGGTAGATCAGACTTTTTATATATAGACTTTAATACAGAAAAACTCTCTACAGCAATTGGTTACCCTGGCACTACAAACGCAAAAATGTGGTCTAACTCAGCGAGTTTAGAAGTGACCAAAGTATGGTATGCACACAGATTTACTTCCCTTGAAGGAAATCCATCAAACTAACGGCTTTATATTAATTCCACACATATATGGGTGGAACGACTTGAATGAGTTAAAGCCATGCCGCTGAAAAGCATGAAATAAGGATCTGTCATCCAGTGGCCTGGCCAGGGTTCGTACAGATTTTTCCCTTCCAAATTTACAAACTTTTTAAAGACTTCTTAAAGACCCTTCCCCCCAAAATAAGGACTTTAGGCCTATATGACGGTAATGCACACACACACACACACAATGGGTGGCGCTGCGCTTGCGTCGACGACCTTTCCAGATGGGAGCTACCCGAATTTCAAAGGAGATAAGTGACCTACCAGATTTTTCAGGATTTGTACTGGGGCATTTTGTTCTGAATAGAACTGATCGTCAAATTATGTACTGGGAAGGATAAGCTTGTTGATAAAAAATAAAGACTTTTTAAAAACTCTGGACAAAATGGCTGTTTTTACAGACTTTTTAAGGGCTTAAAAATGGGGCGGCGTTTTTTACAAGTTTTTACTGACCTTTAAAGACCGTACGAACCCTGCTGGCCTTATGCTGTCAATTGTGGGAGATCAGACAAGATAAGGACAGGCTTTGTTTGACACATGATGTCATTTGATTTGGGGAATTGTCATTGGCATTATTGCAGATGCCGTCGACTTTTCTTTAACCAGGTTTGGGCTGGCGGAGAAAGGGTTAAATGTAAAAAAAAATAATTCCAATAACAAACAAAAAAACAGGAAAAAGATAATTTGTGTTCACTAAAGTATGTGACTGTTAAAAAACAAACCACAAACAAAAATCATTCTAACAAGAGATGAACAAAACAAAGAAAAAATAAACGATAACAAAAAATAAAACTTAATGCGATGAAAAATGACTGGCACTTCCAGTTCAAGTTAACTTATCTAGAAAAACTTAATCAACAAGACACGAAAAATGAATATTACTCTTCTTCTTCTTCCTCCAGATGAGTGCCTACAATCAACACTTTGATTCATTGGCACTATTCCGATCGAGGTTCCAGGTCGGACAAGAAAAAACAAAACACACACACCCTAAGCTAATTTAATGACCCAGCCAGCCAGGTCTCCCTGTGGATCCCCAAAGTGAGAAAAACCACCACTCTAGAAAAACTATCAGCAATTCTCTATACTGGTTGCAATGAGTGTGAGGTGTATTACTACTAGCTGCCTTAAAGGTGGAACCTGACGGATGAGTTTTTGCAAGAAACACATCGAGATCACCATGAAAAAACCCATTTACAGAGATCGCAACACTCACTTTGCTCTGGTTTCCTAGAAATCAAACCGTCAAATAGGCGATTTATCCTTGGCGGAGGCGCTGTAAATCAAATCTGTCACTGAAAGAGAAGGCGTGTGCCGTCTCTTTTCTAACGGCGACCAAATTGTTTGCACGATTTTTTCGCAATACAAGCCTTTTTATTGATCTTTTTAAAATGTTTATGCAGTTTATCTAAGAATTTCGCTCGCAACAAAAGAAACAGCTTCAATTTTTGTTTTACTGCACTACAAAAAAGAAAAAGCTTCAACCACAATGGGTTTGGCCCCCACCCACCCCATCCAAAATTGCTTCTCTCTCAAGCACCTCCGCCAAGGAGGAATCGCCATTTTGACGGTTTGATTTCTAGGAAACCAGAGCAAAGCGAGTGTTCCGATCCTTGAAAAAGCTGTCTTTCTGGTGATCTCAACGTGTTCCTTGCAAAAACTCATCCGTCAGGGTGCCCCTTTAAGAACCAGTAGCCTTGTCCCACTCCCTCCAACAATGGGATCTGACGCTGTGCATCACACACCTGTTATCAATTCCCTTTGCGTCTCCCAACAGTGAGCAACTTCAAAGAGTAATAATTCTGGAGAAAATCCAGGGAAACGCAAAGAACACTAACTCAGGAGACGGCGTCCCATTCTATTCAACGCCCTTACCACGCGTCCCATGCACTCTGCTTCCAGCACCGTGGCCAGGCGCTCTTGGAGTTCAGGGGGTTCAAGGTCGGTTCTCATCTGGCTTCCTGCAAAAGGGACATGTATAACAGTAGTAATATATACATAATAATAATAAACGGATATTTATATAGCGCTTTTTATCGAGCACAAAGCGCTTTACAATCAGCATTGAAACACTCACACACGCACAACAGACACACACGCAAAACAGACACACACGCACGAGAGTGAACGCGTTCTTGCACACACATTTAATCAAACACACAAAAAACACATTCTCACTGAAACGCACACAAACTTACTCAAACATACACTTGTACAAACACGCGCACATGCACGCACACACACACATAATGATGATGATTATGAAGATGATGATGATGATTGAATATGATGATGAATATGATTAGGTATTAGGTACTTTATACTCACAGAGGCATCTGTGAAATTCGGGCTGCTCCCACCTGGAGAGCGTGTCACAGCCAGACGCACGCCACCCCCCCTTTTTTTTTAATGCATGCAATTTTTGAGTGACTGATGAGGAAGGAAAGGGGGGGGGGGGGGGGGGGGGGAGGGGGGAGTAAATTTTCACCAAATGACAACTTTTTCGTTGCCACTGGGTTTAAAAGTCAGTAAGTGCATGGGCACGCGGGACCTCGTTTTATCGCTTATCATCTTATCCGAAAGACTCCACGTTCAGACCGTAAGGCCTAGTGCAAAGTAAGGAAAAAATCCCCTGTACCCAGGTTCAAATTTGGGCTTACTTGACACAAAGCGAACGCGCTACCTCTGTACACTCTACACCACATCACACTGATGAAGAAGATGAGGAATATGATGATGAAAATAATGCTGGTGACGGCATTACTACATAGTACATAGTGCTCCATTTGCAATTTCTATCAGAACTTTTGTGACATTCTTCTAATGTGGGAATATGTTTACGAAAACAGTCCGGCGTTGTGACAGAACATTTGATAATGATACATAATAATGTATTCATTTTCATAGAGATGTATGGTGAGGATGCGTGGGCCAGTTTGTTAGAAATGTTTGTACGAATGGTGAGTGAAAAGCGCATTGAGTTGCTTTGCAAGATTATGCGCTATATAAGCATTATTAATTATTATTATAATACTGTACTTAATACAGTGGAACCTCCCTTATAAGACTCCCTCCCACATAAGACCTACTTCTCTGAGACATTGCCCTTCTTTGTAAGTATTAAAATTACCTCCCATATAAGACCTTCAAAAATCATCCAAAATGAGGTTCCACTGTAAATGTAATATCAATAATTAAAGGGTTTTTTTAAACAGACAAATTGTTCATATTATTACTACCTTTCATTTTTAAAACTGTCCATTTCCTTGATGATGAATGCATCTGAGTACCTGAAAATAAAATAATGCATGATCTTTTTATTCAAGATCCAGGCATCCTGTGACAGAGTGACTCACAAAAAGGTCATTTTCACGTCCTGCATCACAAGCATTTAAGTTAACACAGCCCACTCCAGTCAGCATCATATTCATTTTATTTTACCCTATTTTAGTATTTTTTTACCCCCCCCACCTTTTTTTCTTTTTTTTACCAGGGGGTCAGAACCAACGTGAGAAAAAAGGTTTCCATATTTTTTAGGTCACCAGAATATATTTAGGGGGTCTCGAACAAAACAAACAAACAACAAAAATGGGGGGTGGAGTGGGGATAGGGGAGTCTCATTTGTTTTAAAACATTTAAACAAAAATCTGTACATCATGTGAAAATTTGCTATCTACACTTAGTGATGTACTGATTTGAAACCTTGTGCGTAAGAATAAAATGGATATTAATTTGTAAGCACCAGAGGCACATGTATATATATACATCAGAACTTCAGATTGTCAGCGGGCCCGGGTCATTGACCCAGGCCAGGGTCAGTGATTTGAACCCTCATTTTGTGCATGCTGCCAGGGGTCATTTGACCCACAAAGTCTGCAATGAAATTTAGGTTTATTACTAAGTACTGTGACATATTACTGGCCCGTTATTGGGGAAATTGACCCTTCAGGTTCTGCAATTAAGGGTCATACGACCCATGAAGATTAAAAACAATCTGAAGCTCTGATACATAAAATAAACACTGATGCCTTTAACTTGGCTTAAGCCAGTTAAGGCTTGTGTCACTGTCAGACCAATTGACATCTAGATCACCAAGGCTACAGTAAAATGTTGTAATGTTATGCTCTGCATAGTTATGCCGGGGTTGTCTTGAGCCATGACAAGCTCCTACTCCTAGCATAACATCGTCAGTCTCAAAAGCCTCCGAAGTAGGAGTGTGGCTGCCCACGTGGCGCGGTAATAAAAAACAGTCACACACGTAATGTTCTCATCCCTAGCTGGTGCATTTGTACCGTGGATAGTGTTCAATAGTGCTTCGGCTGTTGGGATGATCCCTGGAGTCTTTTAGCCAGGGTACGACAACAACACACTGATTAAGTAGTTTTATTGACAGTATGGGTGTTGTTAAATCAACGTGATGTCAAAAGTTGAAATGTTTTTGGCTCACCAAGTCAACTGCTTTTAATAGTTTTACCATCCTTTTTTTAACAATCTAAATTAAGCAAACAAAACAAATAACATGGAATAATCCTATACTCACACAATAGATCCATGTCACCGATTTCTTGTTTCAAACCCAGTTCCTGAAAGCATTTATACAATTTTTTTAAAAAGTTGATCAAAAATAGTCAAATCTACGTAACTGATTACATGAAATTTTACTTTCCTTAATCAATGATGTCATACTCATACTCAGTCAGAGTGTAACTACATAATTGCATAACTACAGTGATGTCATGAGGGTCCGGTCAAAGGCCATTGACCTATTAAAATTGAAAATGTCCTATTGTATTTGTACATTTGTAAATTATACTAGTGTTCAGGACAAATGTCTGATTCAATTTTTAACACAGGCGAACTTTGTCTTATTGATTTCTGTATGAGCCAGTATATTGTCCTACTGATTTTTCTTGTCTTAGGACAGTTTGTTCTATCACTTTTCGATCCTCGGTACATCACTGTGACTGTGAATTATGACGTCTTCTGCAGACAGCAAATTGCATAATTTGTACTTTGTAGCGTCATGTGTTAGAGCAACCAACACGGCAAAAATCCACATTTTTAATAGTAAGAGAAGACAATCTATTAACTGAAAGAGCAGCCTGTCTTCTTTATTATCATGAAATTATCTCCCTTACGGTCCTAAATGTGGATGCTGCATAATATAAATATATAGCCTATTAATGTATTATAGGCGGGGTAATCAAAAACAATCACACACGTAAAGTTCTCACCCCTAGCTGGTACATTTTTTTACCTTGGTCAAGTTGGTGTACTTCAAGTGCTTCAGCTGTTCTTCTTTTTCTTTTTTTTCTTCTTCTATAGAATCCTCCATCAACAATTTGATTATGACGCTTGGGATGTTCTCTGGAGTCTTTAACTTTAAGCCAGGGTATGTCAACAACATGATATCAATTGTTATCATATCATATCATATTATATACGGCATATAGGCTTTTAAATAGCCTTTAGCCTGCTATTTCCTTTTAGTTTATAAGGAAACGCAATTTAAAACTTTTTAATTTTTTTTATTTTTTTTTATATATATATATATATATATATATATTTTTTACAAAGAGTACAACATACAGTGAAAACAAGCAAACTGATCTGCATACTAATTAATTACTGAATACTTATGTTAGTATGGAAGCAATAATCTTCCCAAAAATTATCTAATTTGTTTTTAAAACTATTGAGTGTTCCTGCGGTTGCAGTATCATTTGGTAGAGAATTCCAATTGTTAATAACCCTGTTTGTGAAAACATTTGCATAAATATTAGTATGAACTAATGATTTTGTTAGTTTTAAGGAGTGTCCTCTAGTGGTAGAGTTACTAAGAGAAAAAAGTGTGTATGTAGTTCTAGTATCATAATATCTATTTTAACCCTCTCAAGCCTGCAGAACCGAAATCCGCCTGATTTTTTTCCCTTCCCTGGTGCCTGATGACGCCGATTGCGCCCGCTGAACGCCAGGTCTAGTAGTTTCATTTTCACTTTCTTCCTACCCACAATGCAATATACTAGGTTAGTTCTTCCTGTTCCTGACACTCACTGATCCGTTTTTGGTCTTTACAGCAAGGGAAAGCACCCAATAGTCTTTTTGAACGGATTTTTCGAAGTGACCCCAAATTTTTTTCTTCTTTCCACGTGACGTGTGCAGTATTGACTCGGCGCGATGCTCGGAGCGCCATTACGGATTTTTTCTTCTAATTCATGGTTTGTTGTGTGACATTGTGTAAGCTTTCGAATGAAAATATCATCATTGCAAATGCTATTCAATATATGCATCTTTCAGAAATGAAATGTGAGTTAGACTGTATTCTGGGTGATTTTTTTAATGAAAAGATTTGGTGTGACGTTCGGAGTTACTTCCCATCACTCGGTACTCAGGATCGATTATCGGTTCGATTGATCAAGCGTTAAAGGGTTAAGATCTTAAAAGTTTCAATCATATTAAATTTATATAGCCGCCAAAACACTGTCACAGAGTCAATGTGTGTGTGTGAATCTGTGATGTGTCTACTCTACATCAGTACATGTGTACACGTGTGTGTGTCTGTGTGACTGTCTATGTGTGAGAGAGAGAGAGAGAGAGAGAGAGAGAGAGAGAGAGAGAGAGAGAGAGAGAGAGAGAGAGAGAGAGAGAGAGAGAGAGAGAGAGAGAGAGAGAGAGAGAGAGAGAGAGAGAGAGAGAGAGAGAGAGAGAGAGAGAGAGAGAGAGAGAGAGAGAGAGAGAGAGACTTAGTTTCATTTTCGTCGTTTCAAACGTGCACAACAGAACACACTGACTACACTCAACACTGTAGTCTACAGTGACTTACCCGACAAAGTTGAAAAATACTTGAGGCAACAACTCTTTTAGTTGCCCCGAAATTTATCTGCAGCAAATCCTCGTCAGAAAACCATCCCCACGTTTTGATGAGCGTCGCGATGTCTCGTGAACGACACCTCGAGATAACACTCTTGATGACAGATTCCTCCATTCTCTGTTTTGGAGATCAAAGTTGGCGCTTACACGTCGACCATTGTATGCTGTCTACGTCACAAGTTTTGCTGCGATCTTCACTTCCTGTTCCGGAAAAAAATCGTCTGCTTGAAACTAGAACAAAGTATCAATCGGTCTTAAAATATTCATATATTGAGTGAGAACTGAAAGATCGCACAGTTCAGAAGGTAAAGGAATGTCCTAAGTAATAATGTGTGGTTTGTATGGACAGTACATATCATAATCTTGTAAATAGGAGCAACTATATTACTGCTAAAGGTCAAATTCTTTGACTTTCTTTACTCAACTAGGCCAAGTGCCAAGACAGTGTTGTGTAATTGTAAACCAGTGAATGATTCAATGAGAGAGATCTATATGACTGTAAATTATGATGCTGATGAACCTGGGATGGGATGGGACTCACTGGAGAGCAGAGGGCCAGGCTCTCCATAGTCCATGCTGCACAGGATAAGCACCGACACTGCACTGCCCCGGCCTCCAATCCAAGCTGGAGTCTCTTCCTCCTTGGGCTTGGCAGCGACGTGGCCACATCCTTCAATTCAAAAGATTACAATGCCGCACTAAATACGGATCCAACGCATTCCTCCCAAGGACCATCAGGGAGTGGAATGATCTGCAGCAGGACGACCTCTGCTCCTTCACTGCTGTCACCCCCAGTGTGTCAGCGGTGCAGGGGAATCATCAAAACACCCATCAACCTCCCCTCCCCCCACTCCCTGTTTCCAGGACGCTGCTTCATGCTCAGACCCGATCAGCGGGCGCAGGCAGGCTGGGTCACTAAAACTTAACCACCTTAGCAGCAGCTTAGGCCCTTTATCAGATGGAACTGACCCCCCTTTTTCAGTTATTTTCCTCCCTGAGGGTGCCAGAATGATCAATTAAATGATCATGGGCCCCAAAGAGAAGAAGAAGAATTATGAATAGCTTAGCATCCTTCTGGGACTCTTCTTTTGTTCCTTCCTCTTACATTGCATCTGATTCTTTGTCGCTTTATTATTTCATTATAAACAAAAATGGCTCGTAAGATTAGTAATCATAATTTAAGAGTAAGTAGTACAGTGGAACCACCCTTATATAAGACCTCCCATTGTAAGACTCCCTCCCACATAAGACCTACTTTTTTTGTAGTTGGAAGTTCAGTTTAGCGTCGCGTATCGGCTTTCGCCATGTACGACGGGCTGAACAAACCAACCAGGGTATAAACAAAAATTTATGTTCCTGAATCACTGTCTTAGCCAAAAGGCCGAGAAGCGATCAGAAATTCCTTTTTTTAGACACTGCCCTTCTTTGTAAGCATTAAAATTACCTCCCTTCCTTTCCTTTCCTTTCCATCATTATAGCAACCACAGTCACTTTTGACTATTATGTCGCTGTAAACTTTTGGAGGATCTACGGGAATGCGCGAGACAACAAACTATTATTAATAATAATAGTATTAAGAAGAAGAAAGTGGACAGGGGATAAAGAAGAAAATGGAAAGCTTGGCCCAGCCAGCCAGGTCCCGCTGATCGGGCCCCAACGTGATGCTGATGACCCAGCCAGCCAGGTCCCCGGGCCCCAACGTGATGCCGCGCCAAACAAAAGAATGACCCAGCCAGCCAGGTCCCGCTGATCGGGCCCCAACGTGATGCCGCGCCAAACAAAAGAATGACCCAGCCAGCCAGGTCCCGCTGATCGGGCCCCAACGTGATGCGCGCCAAACAAACGAATGCCAGCCAGGTCCCGCTGATCGGGATGATGCCGCGCCAAACAAATGAATGACCCCCAGCCCCCGCTTCAGGCCCCAAACGTGAAAGACCTCATCATTTTGGATGATTTTTGAAGGTCTTATAAGGGAGGTTCCACTGTAGTAGCGAGAAAGATGTACACATGTATCCCCTAGGATAAGTTCTTCTGGTGCGGTAGTCTTCACAATGTGTGGGCTGATCCTGGAGGTACTCCAATACTAGGTCGTCCCGTGGTGACACATCGCTGTCATTCTTCTTCTTCTGCGTTCCCAGGCCATATGGCCATAATGGGTAAGGCATGTATATGTGTCCGGTTTTCAGTTTTCACTGGTCTCCCCGCTGCATACAGCCGACACATTCCGAATTCGGAGGAGCTGAAAGGAGAAAAATTATTTGGAAGATTTCTTTGAAAAAGGGCAGGAGAATGGGCCAGTAAGTCAGAAAGATAGTAGATGATAGAAAGCAAAGGTAAAAGGCAGAGTCACATAGAGTGGCAGGTTAGGGGAAGTTTTAAACACAGAACTTCCAGAAGGTGGGGGAGCTATTTTTATGAAAGACCCCCCGGTATCCCCACAGGAAGAGACTTGTGGAGGGGGTGGGGTCATCCAGCTCCCCATATGGAGGCATGAGGCATCCACCCACTGCCCCACGCCGTCATTCAAAATTCAGGTTGATATCCAAGCCTCGAAAAGGGGGCGTAAATCCTCCTAAAGTCAACAAGAGTCGTTGTTGTTGTTCCCTGGCTTAAAGACTCCAGGGATCATCCCAGCAGTCGAAGCAATTAAACACTATGGTACAAATTCACCGGCTAGGGATGAGAACATTACGCGTGTGACCGTTTTTGATTACCCCACCACGTGGGCAGCCACACTCCGACTTCAGAGGGAAAGTCAATAAGAGTAAGAACAGTTTGAAGCAGTTCAAAGCAAGTGATGATAAGAACCGCAATGCAGCGTCAAAGATGTAATTTAACTCCTCTGACCCTCCGAAGTCGGAGTGTGGCTGCCTGCGCACGTGGCGGGGTAATCAGAAACGGTCACACACATAATGTTCTCATCCGTAGCTGATGCATTTGTACAATAGCTTGAACTTTGAGTGATTTCATTTGCCATTGGCTTCCCAATCACAAACAATTGGCTTAAAAGTCTGTTAAACTTTACCGGATCATACGTTTGACTACACAGACACGATGGCAGGGGTCTTCCACGACCCCCTACTCAGCAAAGAGCGAATGATCCCTGTCCGGATTCTCCCACGACCCCTACTTGTCAATGAGTCACCATGTGTTTATCCCTGTCCGGATGGCGGGGGTCTCCCACGACCCCTTCAATGCACTGCAGTGCTCTTTAAAGTAGGGGTCATGGGAGACCCCCGTCATTATGGTCATATTACGTCATTTATATTTTATACATTAATGTTGTATTTACGTTTTTGACAAAGTCATGAAATTTGATGAAGATTGCTTACATAGTTTTAGAGATATAACATGTTTTGTGTGTCAAGGGGTCGTGGCCCCAGAAGTCCAGTAAAAGTTAAATCAGTTGAGTTGAGGATCTTGTTGGTTTTATGTTGTATTTTGCTATGGCAGAGGCTAGAGTTACGGGTCCATAATCCACATTCTATATGCTACGGTTATGGGGCCACAATCACACTCACAGGACGCAAAAATTGTGCTCATGCTGCAAAATTACTAACATTGACTCAAACATGTTGCTAACCCTATCCCTAACCCTATTCAATTTTAACGAAACCTTGATGATGCGTTAAATATACGAAATAAGAAGAAGCGTTTTAGTCGAATAAAAATTCGGCTAGCAAGAGTTACTATCCCTAAACGTGGTCCAAGTGAACACATTCATTACAACAACCCCTGTAACCTTGACCACTGTGTCTTTTTTTTAAAGCTTTAATCTTTACGCGCATGCCGAGCAATGCATCTCTTCACTTTTAACTCATTCGCATCGCAACGATTTTGAATTATTAAAAAAACTCACAAATCACTCCAGCCATACACACAAACAAAACATACATAAACAAAAGGAGAAATGAAAGAAAATTACGGGTTTTTACTTCAGGTTTAGACACAAGGAAGTGGTAGATCAGACTTTTTTTTTTATATTATAGACTTTATATAGAAAAACTCTCTACACTGATTGGTTCCCCCACAACAAAGGCAAAGTCAGAGGCAACATTGTGGTCTAAGGGAGCGAAGCGAGTTTAGAAGTGACCAAGGTATGGCGTGCACACAGATTTACTTCCCTTGAAAGAAATGCATAAAATTGACAGCTGTCTATTAATTCCGGACATATATAGCCGGAACGACTTCAATGAGTTAAAGATAATAAAGAATTGTGAATTAATTATTTATATATATATCTCTTGTGTCTTTGTCAGGCTGAAGCTGACTCGCTGTTTTCGCGGAAGAATCAAACAAAACGTTGACCAATGCATCCCGACCTTTCCCATCATCTTCATACCCCAGAATGCATCACCCTGATCGAAGCTCTCAAGAAATGTCATGTGGAGGTATTGTTGTTATGTTGTTGTTGTCGTTCCCTGGCTTAAAGACTCCAGGGATCATTCCAACAGCCGAAGCAGTTGAACACTATGGTGCAAATGCACCGACTAGGGATGAGAACATTATGTGTGTGACCGTTTTTGATTACCCCGCCACTTGGGCAGCCACACTCCGAATTCGGAGGATTTTGGACTGATGTTAGTGATTGATGTTATGCTAGGAGCTTGCCACGAGTAAAGGCATAACTATGCAGAACATAACATTTTGATGTAGCCTTGGTGTTCTAGCTTATGTCAATTGGTCTGACACATCCTTATGCCAAGGCGAAATGTGGAGGTATTATATTTTTCATATTTAATAATCTTGCAGTGATGTACTGAGGATCGAAAAGTGTTAGGAGAAACTGTCCTGAGACAAGAGAAATGAATAGGACAATGTTCTGGCTCTTGCAAAACTCAATAAGACAGAGTGTGCCAGTGTTAAAAATGTAATCAGACATTTGCCCTGACAGGGGAGAACACAATAGGACATTTTTAATTTGAATAGGTCAATGGCCAATGACCGGGGCCTCAGGACATCACTGGATTCTTGAGAAGTTGAGGTTATAGAGAAAAATTAGAATGCTTCATTTATCTTTTCTTTTGCAGAATAAAACTGGTTTATATATATATTGTTACATGTAGTATGATTTAGTGTAAAAATATGTCTGTAGTGGTGATGGTATTGGTGATGTGTGTGTGTAGGTTGTGTTTGTGTGCGTGTGTAGGTTGTGTGTTTGTGTGTGGTTGTGTAAATTAATCAGTAGTGTGTGTCTGCATACTCTCTCTCTCTCTCTCTCTCTCTCTCTCTCTCTCTCTCTCTCTCTCTCTCTCTCTCTCTCTCTCTCTCTCTCTCTCTCAAATTAACACACATACACACACTGTCACACACACACACAGAACACACATACACATACACACACACACACACGCTGCAGAGAGAGAGAGAGTGAGAGTTATTACAAAGCTCAATGAATATTACAAATTAATATTGCTATCATATATTTCACTTGGCTTGGACAAGAACACATTGTAGTACAATCTGACATTTTAATTTTATTTGTATAAATTGATGAGTTGTTAATTCTGTGCTTATTTTATTGCAAATATTTATTCATAAATTGAACGGATGATTTATTTGAATTGTTCTGTGTCGCACAGCATCCCATCAAAATGTACATGGGGTATTGCAACGATTTCGAGCGGGCTATGACAAAGTGTTTGAAACAAGAAGTGAGTTCTGCCTCTATTTCTCTATGTGTGTGTGCGTGTGTGTGTCATGTGTGTGTGCGTGTGTATGCTTGTGCATCCATGTGTGCATCCATCCATATATATATATATATATATATCTCTGCATAGTATGAAAGAGAAATTTCAAATGAATAGCTGAGCTGAAGGAATCTGAAGGACTGAAAAGTTGGTGCAGAAATTTTAATTAATTTGTTTTTTTAGACATTATGAAAGCAAATTATATATCTGTTTGTGTCACTGTATGTGTGTGTGTGTCCTTGGTTTTATCGACAAAGGTTTTAACAATAAACCGAAAATGTTAAATTGCCAAAACCTACATGTTTGCTGTTCTTTTTATCCCACTGTGTGTGTGTGTGTGTGTGTGTGCAATGCAATGTCAATGATGATGAAAATTGACTTTGTATTGTTAATTAGCACTTGTTGTGTGTGTGGGTGTGAGCGCGTGTGTGTGTGTGTATGTTTGCGTGCGTGCATGTGTGTGTGTGTGTATGTAAGAACGTGCGTGTACGCATGTGTGGCAGTTTAATGTGCATGTCTGTGCCGTTGACGCTTCCTCTATTTCGATGCACCGAAACGATTCCATGTTTACGTTTCCAGCGAATCGAGAAGCGGCACCTGAACAGGATGAAAGCCGGCGAAATGAGAGAGAGGATTGTTCGCAACCAGAGAACCAGCACCTTTGTCCCTCCCACCGAATGATGTCGGCAGTTAGAATCGTTTTGTAAATATTAAAAGTTTGATGCTTTTTGGCTACTTATGATGATAATAATCATAGATCTGATAGAATAGGTGTTCGATATGTGTGTATTGTTAATGTTGGCACTCTTGGTTGCTCCAAACTTTAGGACCAATTTTCTCTGGAAATAGAAGGCGTACATTGTTCAAACTTTGCAGCACATAGATGTTTATGCAAGCTTTCAAACAATAATGATTTTAATAATTAAATACTTAAAACAACACTGTAAACAGATAACAAACATATAACATTTTAGATTAGTGGGTTAGAGAGTATTCAACAGGCAACATGAGTTAAGAAACTCATCAACACTGAAAGCCTCGATAGCTCATTGGTAGAGTGTCTGTCTGTCATGCCAATGGCTTGCCTTTTTTATCTTTTTTCTGCTGTATACCATTGTATCCATTAGTGATAGTGTTCATTTTGTACTTTAACATTTTTGGCAATCTTGTAATGCTTTATGAATGCTAACGTGTGTTCGAGTGAGCCTTGAAGGCTTTGCCTCTTGTCTCTTGTATGATGATAATAATCATGATCTGAAATGCCGATATGGATTGTTAACGTTTTTGAACTTTTGTTACTGTGTGTATATGCAGTTGTTTTGTTGTTGTTGTTGTTGTTATCTTACCCTGGGAACATCCCAACAGCCGAAGCACTTGAACACTATGGTACGAACGCACCAGCTGGGGATGAGAACATTACGTGTGTGTGACTGTTTTTGATTACCCTGCCACATGGGCATCCCACACTCCCGACTTTGGATGAGGTGTATGAAATGAAGTGCATGTACAGACAAACCCCTATTTTACGACCCTCTGTTAAGCGACCACCTCTCATTTGAGACCGGATTTGTTGGCACGGATGCATTTTACTATGTAAACGACCTCTCTTAAACGACTTCCTCTAAAACGCGACTTACGACCGCCATTTTGTTGGTTTTTACGACCGTTGTTGTCGTCTGCATAGACTTCGAGCAAAGGGAAACAACCACGGTCAAGGGCCTGAAAGCGGAGTCGCTTCCCTTGTTGTAGAAAAGATGGCGGAAAGCGTAGGAAAAGCACGAAAACCACTGACTTTGAAAAAGAAAACCACTGACTTTGGACGAGAGTGGAGGTGATTAACAGAAGTCGGCGAAGTGAAACTGTAATACATCGATTGCACAATCCTATGGAGTTGGAAAGACCCAAATCCAGTTTTAATATGTCATTGTATGTGTGCATGAAGAAGAGAGTATGAACTGTGCTGAACTTTTTCTTTCTACGGCTGCCAGTGAAAACCTCCGTCATACGACCCCTCCAATTTACGACCGATTTTTCCGGACATTTTGGAAGTCTTAAAATAGAGGTTTGTCTGTAGTAGTACATGTAAACACTGTTGTTATTCAATGTAATGATACATTAATCCATCCTGGTGTATGTGGTTACCGTATTTTACGGACTATAAGGCGATACTTTTTCCCCCTAGACTGAGACCCCCTGCGTCTTATACAGTGGAACCTCCCTTATAAGACCTCCCATTATAAGACTCCCTCCTCCCACATAGGACCTACTTCTCTGAGACATTGCCCTTCTTTGTAAGTATTAAAATTACCTCCCTTATAAGACCTCATTTTTGATGATTTTTGAAGGTCTTACCTGGGAGGTTCCACCACATGTAATGTGACTGATAATATAGTAAACTATGATACAGTGGAACCTCCCTTATAAGACCTTCAAAAATCATCCAAAATGAGGTCTTATAAGCAGACCTGTTTACTCTACTCTTTTCGAGTAGTATTCTACTCAATTTGGACCCCTACTACTCTTCAAAACTGAAAATAATGCTCTTTAATTCTTGATTACTACTCATTTTCAGTGAACATTATTTGATGGTTTAATGAATAAAACTACACATTTTGCAACCAAAACTACTCATTTCAGCCATCCAGACTACTCCAGACTTGTGTAGGGGGTAAACAGGTCTGTATAAGGGAGGTAATTTGAATACTTACAAAGAAGGGCAATGTCTCAGAGAAGCAGATCCTATGTGGGAGGGAGTCTTATAAGGGAGGTTCCACTGTAACAGAATCTGAATTTTGTGTACATTTTGGGGGGTGCGCCTTATATTATAATCAGGTGCGCCTTATATTATAATCAGGTGCGCCTTATATTATAATCAGGTGCGCCTTATATTATAATCAGGTGCGCCTCATATTATAATCAGGTGCGCCTTATATTATAATCAGATGCGCCTTATATTATAATCAGGTGCGCCTTATATTATAATCAGGTGCGCCTTATATTATAATCAGATGCGCCTTATATTATAATCAGGTGCGCCTTATATTATAATCAGGTGCGCCTTATATTATAATCAGGTGCGCCTTATATTATAATCAGGTGCGCCTTATATTATAATCAGATGCGCCTTATATTATAATCAGGTGCGCCTTGTAGTCCATAAATTTAAAATACGGTACTGTCAAGGGTAGCAAAACTGCAAAGTCATTTGCGGTAGCGGTAATTTGAAAAGGATGAAATGAAACTTACGGATTCGCCTTGGCTTAAGGCTGTGTCAGACCAATTGACATAGGCTAGAACACCAAGGCTAAACTACACTGCAATGTTACTACAAGGCTACACTTCAATGTTTAATTTTTTATTTTTTTTTACATTAAAATGTTGTTATGCTATGCATAGTTTAGTTATGTGGGGGATTGTCCATAGCCATGACAAGCTCCTAGCATAACATCATCAGTCTCTAAAATCCTCCAAAGTCGGAGTGTGGGCTGCCCACGTGGCGGGGTAATCAAAAACCGGTCACACACGTAATGTTCTCATCCCTAGCTTGCGCATTTGTACCATAGTGTTCAAGTGCTTCTGCTGCTGGGATGATCCCTGGAGTCTTTTAGCCAGGGTAAGCCAACAACAACAACCAACAATTACAAACTTAAGGATTGCTTGGACCGCTGGTTTAGGATTCTGCAACCTGACCGACCGGGGTGTGTCTGTGAGTTGGGACTGGGGACTTGTGTGAGTAGGGTACCTTTGCCAATTCTTCCGTAAATTCTTTCTTAGAAACTCAGAAAGTGGTGGTTCAAAACTTCAAATATAGGGTGTAGAGTGGCACAGTGGTCACGCGTTCGCTTCAGTCAAGTAAACCCGAGTTTGAACCTGGGTACAGGGGATTTTCCCTCTCACTTTGCACTAGGCCTTAACGATCTGGATGTGGAGTCTTTCGGATGAGATGATAAACCAAGGGCCCATGTACATAGCACACGTTAAACCCAGTGGCAACGAAAAAGTTGTCATTTGGTCAAAATTTACCCCCCTCCCCTTTCCTTCCTCATCAATCACACAAAAAATCGCATGCAAAAAAAAAAGGGTGGCGCGTCTCTGCCTGCGACGCGCTCTCCAGGTGGGAGCAACCCGAATTTCACAGAGATGCCTCTGTGACTATAAAGTACCTAATACCTAATATTTATGAGCGGCTTTGCAAGAGTCTGGGGCCAGTTGATGTTGCAGTGTAAATGTTTCATTAAATTTGTACTGTTACTGAGTGTGTGTGCCTGTACTGTACTGTAATGTGATGTGTGTGTGTGTACGTGTGTGTGTGTGTGTGTGTGTGTGTGTGTGTAAATTTGTATGTACGTTTTGTGTGTGTTTTACTTTTTTGTAAATTTCATACTATGAAGACATTTGATGTAAAAAGTTGAAATGTATAAATTAATGTGGCTGTAAGTGTAACTCTTTCTTCTTCTTCTTTGACTGAGAGAGAGGGAGGGGGGGGGGGGGGGGGGGGGGGGGGGGGGGGGGGGGCAGGCTCAGGCAGATATACATTCATTCATTCATTTATTGAAAATTGATGTGTGAGTTGTGGTTCCTCAATGCACTGTGCATATATCATGCATGTATCAATGGTCAACTTAGGACGATGATTTGACCGCCAGGGGGCAATCAAACCACTAGGGGCTTAGCGCATGATATTCTTAGTTGGGCGTAGTGAGAGAGAGAGTGAGAGGGCTCTCTCTCTCTCTCTCTCTCTCTCTCTCTCTCTCTCTCTCTCTCTCTCTCTCTCTCTCTCTCTCACCATGCCCAACTAAGAATATCACGCGCTAAGCCCCTACTGGTTTGATTGCCCCCTGGCGGCCAAATCATCGTCCTAAGTTGCTCATTGTGGACAGATAAAATGAAAAACCAAAAACATTCCTGCACATTTAAACAAGACCATGCCCTATTGACAATGTTCTGTAAAAAGAAGAAGCAGAAAAACAAAGAAACAATGGAAAACGCACATGGAGAGTGCAGACCTTTGCTAAGTCTTCTCAGTTTTGTCACATTGCTGTACGTCATTCTTTGTTGTGTGTTTTTTTCTTCTTAAGATTGTCTCCCCCCCCCCATCCCTCCCCCATCTCTGTTCTTGATAATAATCCCGATTAGCATAACCAATTATCGTGAATGACAAGTCACTTCTTCTTCCGTAACATTGCACATTCCTCTTAATGCTTAACCCTTTCACCGCCAATGTTGCATTTTAGCACCACAATGGTTTAACACCCATGTCACTAAAAGGCATGAAATCAGGGCCTGTTATCCAAAGACCCTATTTTCTTAATTTTGGGAGGTAAGGATAGGCCTAATGTTATACATGTCACAGAGGAATTCGCAATATTGCAGATATTTTATTTTCTCTACCCAGTTAAGTTTAATGGTATGTTTTGGCTGAAAAATGGCTGGCGGCGAAAGGGTTTAAAGGGGCACCCTGACGGTTGAGTTTTTGCAAGAAACACGTCGACATCACCAGGAAAACACCCTTTACAGAGATCACAACACTCACTTTGCTCTGGTTTCCTAGAAGTCAAATCGGCGATTCTTCCTTGGCGGAGGTGCTGGCAGTCAAATTCTTTTAGTGCATATGCCTTCTCTTTTCTAATGGCCGCCTGAGTCGCTTAGACAAAAACCACGAAATTTCCACAATACAAGCTTTTTTATTTACAGTTTACCAAAAGGAGTTTCGCTCACAACAAAGGAAATGGCTCCTTTTTTTTTTTACTGCACTAGAAAGAAGAGAAAGCTTCAACCAGTCTTGAGTGGCCTCTACCCACCCTGCCCAAAATGGCTTCTTTCTCCGGCAACTCCGCCAAGGAAGAATCGCCATTTTGACGGTTTGATTTCTAGGAAACCAGAGCAAAGTGAGTGTTCCGATCCTTGAAAAGGCTGTCTTTCTGGTGATCTCAATGTGTTTCTTGCAAAACCTCATCCGTCAGGGTGTCCCTTTAAAACATTTGGCATACAGACCCTGTATTGAACACCGTGACAGAAACTAGCCTCTTCTGACGAGAAAGAAGTACCGGTGCAATAGGTACTTTACAATTCCTGCAACGCAATAGTAGACTAGCCAATGCATTTGGAGAATACAGCTGGTAGATTTGCAGGCACAGTGTGCAACACGGTCGAACAACATATTACAAATAATTGATACAGTGGAGCCTTCCTTCCATTGTAAGACTCCCTCCCATTTATAAGACCTCTTCTCTGAGACATTGCCCTTCTTTGTAAGTATTAAAATTACCTCTCTTATAAGACCCCTCCCTTATAAGACCTCATTTTGGATGATTTTT